>JAJKFJ010023759.1:0-10978 GCA_027382625.1 Tetmemena sp. SeJ-2015 | reverse complement strand
AACGGAGAAAGGAAAAAGTCTAAGCAATACTAGGGATTGAATATCCCTTAGTTCTAGAAGTATAACTTTATAAGTTCATCTGCTTCGAATCTTCAAAAACATGAGCAGCATTATATTTTATGAGAGTTAAGTACTGAAGAACTCTTATCTGAATTAAAATCTGAGTTCACTAAACCAGTAGCAGATTGTTACCTCCTTGCCTAGAGTTTCACTCATCAAGCGTCCTGTTAATGGCAGCGAAGGCTCTAACTTAAATTCAATCCTCTCTTAGTCAAATAACTTTGATGAGCTTAGCATAAATAAATATCTGTATATAATTCTATGACCGACACAGAGAGGGGCTGCCTATGTTGAACCGTATTTCAACAGAATCTCTTAATGAATACTACCAATAGAAATCACTCCATGACAGTAATAGTTAAGACTTTAAATGTGATAAATCGAATACTGACTACAATCCTCAGAATATAAATTATAGCTAAGAGTCAAACAAATTTTACTAATCACAGAGCAAAAATCAATCGCCAATTAAGATTTTGGATTCCTAAGATAACTAGAGACTTCATACTCAGAGCTTTCATGGAGCTGTTAATACGCTACCATCTTCAGATCATCTGAAAATTTCCTTTATAAGTATTAGTAATATGCCTATGTATGCTTATAATATTTATGATAGCGAACAATGAAAACCTTTCTCATTAAAGATAAAACTCTGCTCTAGGCACACCTCGCTCAGCTACTTTGAAAAAGTATGATCTGTACAAAAGGATGACGCAAGATCATCAGAGTAGCATGGATTAAGAGAGTGGCGGTGTAGAGAGCTCAAGCAATGTGGGAAAAGATAATGGAACAGGAGGCCTAGGTAATTCTAAGTCAAAGTTCGCAAGAAGGAATTCTAGAAGTGGCATAGGAGCAGCCGCAGGTAGCACTAAGACCACTGTTTAACTTCTACATGATGTAGTTGACTCAATGAAATTTATCATAATCTTATATTAAGCAGAATATAGATTAGAGAAAAAGGTAAACGAGACTTTACATTCATCGCCTGGGGATGAAGGAAATAACACTGAGCTTGAGAAAACTTTAAACCAGGGATTTGGAGATTTCAAATCTAAGAAGCTTGAAATGTCAAATATAGAAAGAAACCGAAAGTAAAATAAATAATAAGCTTTCGGATATAGATTTCGAGATGATTATTTAACATTCAAATAAATTAGAATCTCTAGCTTCAATTATTATTCTGAAAATCAGAGAGATAGTCAAAAGTAAATTTTAATTCAATTTAGTTAGAAATAACCCCATATTAGATAATTTGAATATATAAGACGTTTTAAATTCATTCCAAAGGTAAGTTTAATAGACTATTTTGATTAAATTATTACTTATTTAATTGATTGATTTTAGATATTTTTAATGGCCACAAGGACTCATTCCTTTATTGATATTTAAGAAAAGAGAAGTTATTTAGACTTTTTTTATGTCTTGAGACTACTTATTGCTACTAGATTTAGTATTGAGTGATTTTATTAAAAATTTTTCATGTATTTCTAATGAGAATAAATCTCAAAGCTGGTTTCCCATTAAGTTGAATCTGGATCTAAGTTTATCTATCAAGGAATGGTCAAGTGGCTTAGGATATCTATAAAAGTGGTTACTCATGTGGGCTTCGAACAAGGGCCAACCTAGTGCTGCCTAGGTTGCTTCCGCACTGAACATGATGCACCTCTTGAGCATGATATAACTAACAAACTTCTGCCAAGGCAATACCATCTAAGATTTAGATGCAGAGAAGGGAGAGAAAAGAAAATTGCTTTTTTTGTTAAATATGATATTGATGGATCTCACTGTGATGGAACAATTCTAATTTGTGTAGTAATTAAGATCATTATTTTTCATAGTCTTAAATATCTAATAAAAAGAGAATCTGTAAAATAACTGAAATTATCTTGTTTAAATCAAGAAATAAGTTTCAGATTAATATAAAGCACTTTTTAGATTATTTTTGAATATCTCCTTAAATAGCTTAATAATATCATTATAAATAGGAGGCCATTATAATCTTCTTCGAAAAAGTAATTTAATTATGATAAATGATTTTAGTAAATTAATATTAATCTGAGCCTTCAATCTAATTAATCAAGGATTACATTCACCTTTAACAAATAAAATGCATTGCTTTATAATAATTTTTGTGCAAAAAAAAAAGCATTTTATTTAGGAAAAAATAAGAATATACAAGCTCTTGTAATTTGAATTGAGTTATATTCACACCTATTCTTATTTTAAATTCTTTTAATTCTTCACGAAATAGAAAAATTAGTTTTGACTGCATGCATGTACCGTTGACTAGATAATAGTTTAAAGGGCACTCAGACAAGCACTTATTCTAAACTCTACTCATAAATAAATAATTTTATATTTAAATTATGATTATCATTTTAACTTTATTCAGAAATTTATAAAAGCACGTATTAAATAATGAGTTTAGAAGTAGAAGAAACCTGCTTTGCAACCAATGCAATCTTTAATTATTTATATCAGCGCTTGATTGTGGGACTGTGCATCCTTGGCATGCTGGGTGGCAATCGTAGCAATCTTAGTTAGTATAGTCAAATGCTTGGTTGCCGTTTTAGTTGCAAGTGTAAACACCTGAGCTAGTTGGACTATTGCACAGTCCGTCTGCTGATCCAGAAAATAAATAAGAATCACACCCGAAATATCCATAACATTAGTCAATGCATTACTACTTAATTAATGCGCTAATATTTTTACAATAATAGTCGCATTCTTAAAAGAACCTCCTTTAATAAGGCTCTCTGCAAAATAAAAATCCTCGATTATTTTCAGAGTCAAAAGTTTAGTCTGCTTCTAAATTGGAGTAATAAGTCCATTGTAATGAGCTTGTTGCTCTGAAATATCCATTAGTTTTAGTGTCTTTGTACTACTATGCCAAGTTAGTTAAGTAAACTGACTATATTCATCATTGGAATTAATTATAAAATTAATATCTAATTCTTTGGTAGTCTTAAATATATAAACAAATAAAGTCTAGAAACGGATTTTAATTAAATTATTACCATTTCTTACTTCTTGAAAATATATATAGGTGCAATAACAAATATCAAAGATTTTAATTAAATATGATCATTTAAGTTTAAGTCTAACCTGCTGATTCATCAAACCTAAAATACAAAGAGAGTTTTCTTGATTTCATGGTTATTGGATCAACACCTTAGAACATTCTCATACTTATAAATTAATCCAAGGACAGACACGCCTCATAAACTTGCAATTCTTTCACATACACTCTCGAATTCAGTCCGGGAGAGAGATATATTCGCTTCAAGAAATTAATTGTACTCCCGAAATTATAAGACCCCAATTATTATATCATCTTAATTATTTATTCTAATTCAGATTAATATTTTAAAGAATACATACTTAGACTTGGAGTCAAAATTTGAAGAGGCTATTGAATAGATAAGAGCGCACTGAGCTAACTATTCTGGCTGATTGAACATATAAAACACCAGGAACCATCTTCTCAAGTTTAATACTGACTACGTATACATAACTTAAAATTCATGATTATAAAATATCAAGAGAGATTTATCTATAGTCGCCAACTTAGAATTTTAAGTTTCTGTCGTAACTTATCTCACTGACAAATCTGTCCTCATATACGATTGATATAGTGTCTAGATAGTTAAAATCCTTTATGTACATCCAAGTTGCCAAAGTCACCTAAACTAAGTTTCATAAATTAAAATATTGATACTAAAACTATTTAAATTCATTTAGTACTGATTCGGGTTGTTAATCATAGCAAGGGTAGTGTTTTACTTAGGAAGCATCAAGAACTTTTCATGCTATTGGCAATACTTAAACAATAAATAATAGAAAATATAGAATAGCCGGTCTCTGAGTATTTAGATTCCCCATCACATATTATTAGTTTGCTTCCTGGATCTGACCATTATGGTGGGTGTAATTCAAAATAAAAATGTTAGCACGCTTGTTGAGAGATAGTTTAAAATTAAAGAAAGTAGAAGATCTTTTGGTATCCATAAAATGACAATGATTTAATTTTCTTTTTAAGGTATGGTTAAGTATTAGCCAGTAACGTATTCTAGAATGTTTCTTCCTGCTGATTCATCAAGTCTATAATAAAGAGCAAGTTGCTTACCCCAGAATTAGTTGGTTCCTAGGCTCTATCTAGCATATCTGATGGCAGTTGCTATTGGCATCCCAATACTGAAAAGTCTTAGCTCTCTTAAATAGAAATTGAAAGGCTTTACTATTTATTTATTTAATTAATTAATTGCAGAATAAATATTTTTAAGGTTAAAAGTTTTAATAGGTTTTTAAGTTTATTACTTGCTAAATTATATTTATTTTTCCATTATAAATTCAAATATCAATATTAATGAAGTAGTTCGAGGGCTAGGAGAAGGTAATGATAGTGATGGAGATATAGAAATGTAATTGCCAGGAGTTATAGCTCAAAATTTTAATATTTAATTTAATATTAAAATGTCCTTAAGAAGTAAAGTATTTAATTTAAATTATTTTATACATTTCAATATATCATGCAATTCTAAGAACATCCTTGAAGTATTTTTACTCAGTTCAGAGTTATAAGTAAATCAAGTTAAGAAGAAACTGGCATCAACAAATTAAATTAGTTGCTATAATAATATCTCGCGAATCAGTAAGAGAATTAAATATTTTACTGAAAGACAATCGATCAAGCTGTCTCTTATGGGGTGGATTTGTGATTTCAACTTCGTCTAAGTTGCAAATTCCCATTTTTTATTTTAACTTATCACCGGTTTTAATTAAATTATCATTGTATTGAATCTTAAGGGTTGATGATTCAATATAAATAATATTTTTATTGGTTACATAATGATGATATAAGCAAAATAATCTTGAGTGAACAAAGATGCAGCTAAACATTTCCAAGTATTTAATGCTGTGTCTAAATAAGACGCTTAAATAGGTGACACTGAGTATAAGAAGTTGAAATACAAATATACCTATGTACTACTCTAACTTATCATCTTAATCTGGGAGATCTATCAAATATTCACAAATATGCACATTTTAATTTACTTCATTTTTTTTATAAAATAATTTGTTCTCATAAATAATTTTTTTTATAAATAAATTAAAGTACTCCACAGAATTTTAAATATAATTATTTTTCATGGTTTTAAGAGTAAGAAAGAAAATATTTTATTAAAATTGATATGCTTTATAAAGTTAGATCTGATCTAGATCCAGGAAAATAGTATTTTATCCAGACAAATAATGTTAAAATTTTATATTAAATTTATTAAAACAACTATATTTTTATTTTTGACAAAAGCTGGGCCTTATAAAAATTGTAACAGAACATTAAAGTTATATAATTAATTTAAGTGTGGTCGCTAGAAACTTGTCTGCTAGTTACAGGAAGAGTCAGTTCTGCTGTTAAATCTTTTTGGAAATAAAGTGCTTTATCTCTGGATAATATTTCATTTGAGCCCAGTGAGTTTAATGAATTTGAATGAGGAGGTTCCTTTTCATAATCCCAATAAATGCCATAGGTAATTATTGTAGATGTGCTAAATCCATTCTCACTAATAAATTGTGAAATATTATAATATATAAGTTTAGCATATTTGGAGTAGTCATAGAGGAGAAAGCCAGTGCTTTCATGAAGAGGGTAGTAAACAATAATGGTCTGATAGAACATTATATAGTCAATGGGGCTTGTCAAATCTCTGATGATTTCTGCTTTGCTTTTAGGATATCTCATCAATGAAATTCTCTTGAACTTTGCCGCAATAAACACAACAATAATATTTATATAATCATCGTATTAATTCTTTGAAATGAACGTTTACTATCATAACTTGTTCCGATTAGGATATAAGGAATGAATTAGGAGTCCCAAGATAAATTAGGATCCACATATTCATTTGTCAGCTAATCATTATGGAAGTATCCACATATTTTATTTAGCCAATTTTTATATTATAAATTAAACAGCAATCAAGAAATACTTTTTTTCATTTAGTCACCATGATTTTTATTCATGTAATAAATAGCATATCTGAAATTTAACAGAAGGCTAAAAGCAAATTTATTGTCTTTTTTATAGTCATAAATTTATTTAAATTTAGATATTTTAATGATTTTTGAATCTCTATTTAACTATAAATGGTAGCATAATAATTAACCTTGGAGTTTTAATGAAGCAGAATTTACCTCAGATAGATTCTAAGGGAAAAAATTAAAAAATAAATTAACCATTTCCTTTGCTCATTTGTTAAACGATTAGTAAGTCTTTCTATTTATTGGAAGCTTGCACCCTTAAAATAACATTATGGGATCTATCAATTAATCTTAAAAGTTTATCAAAATTCTTTTGATTAAAAATCAAATAATTTAATAAGATATTTTATTTAAAAAAAAGTAGAGATATAATTTTTATCATTTAATAACTTTAATAAGAAAATGGAACTGTTCTTTTGCTTGGTAATTTAATTAAAATAATTAAATTAAGAAATGAATAAGCTAAAATTTTATTTAATAAAGTACTATAAAGATGAAACCTTTTTGACTATGGTTTGTTATACCCATGTTCCTATTGGTATTACTGGGACAGTTGGGTATTAGGTTACTACACCCATCGTATTTAGATTGTACCAAATTAATATGGAAACTCCATTTAGCCTTTCTGAAGTCATCATTCCATACAAATTGGTAAATACTCTTTTCTCATTAGCAGAGGTGCTATTGCCAGATATAATTTTGAACCAATACTAAAATGTCATTGAATACCCTATTCTGAAACCCGTTGTCATTAGCTGCTGAGATTGACCACAAAGTGTTAAGGACTGAAATTATTTTTAAGTTTATCAAAATTAAACTGTGGTAATACACATCGACCGCCAGGATTAATTCTTGAGCCGGGTGGGCACAAAAAGAAGTGAGGCTAGTAATAAGGCATCGTTGGGCCATAGTGAAATTCTGAAGCAGTTGCGAAACTCTTTTTTGAATAATCGTAAGGATTATAATTAGAAGATGAATCGATGAAATCATTATCCTCCCACTAATGATTAGATATCATATTGGTAAGGGAAGTTGGAGTTGTAAATAATTTATTTATTTAGTCCATGAGAGAGCAGAAATCTATTGGATAAGATTTGGAGGAACAGAGCCTATAAAGAACTGATACTTCAATATTAAAGTAAATTTTGCATCTTCTTTTTTAAATTTAGAAACATTTTTTTAAAGTTTATTTCCTGTGCGATTATAAAACATTTTCCCGAATAGCAATTCCCAAGTAGAGGAGTCTACAAGGATTTCATCTTGAGACATACTGCACGTTGCAATCAAGTCTGCATTTGAATAAACTGAAAATTATTTCTATAAACCGCTATAAGTTATCGTCCAATCTAATTTATAAATTAAGATGAATCTGTATAAGCATCTGTCGGAATGACTGGAGAAAATGTTTAGGATGTTCCATAGACAGGATTTTTTATTATAGTTAGTTGATAGTTTGTGTTGTTTGCAAATGCCATAAACATAGAATCAAGAAACATCACATCTAATAAAGTGCCACCTGTTGCGAAAAACCCAATCTTCAAAGTTTTATAATCTTTTAATTAATTATTAATTAAAAGTTTTAGATTTAGATATAAAGTGAAAGAGGAATCTTAATCAAGTCGTATTGGGGCAACAAGGTTGCTCTGTAACCAACTAATATTAGTATTAGCTGGAAGCAAAAGAGAAATTCTGTATTCTAAAAAGATAAATAAAAATTTAAGCTTACAATTGCAGAATCCCTGAGTTGGGCTGTAAGGATAGCCGTATGGACAATCCAAATTAATAGTGGTATCATAGTTATCAAACAAGGGGTCTAAATTGTCGTAATCTAAATGAGAGTAGGGAGAAGATATTATATCATTCAGTCCATGCAAATTAAATCGGTAGTACCTCACCAAATTTATTGTGCCTTGCTCAAATGATTTCTAAACAGAAATGATTCTTAAAATATTAAGATAAATCAAAGTTTTTATTATTTTAGTGAGGTAATAGCTGGTTGGCATCTCGAGGCGATGACATTGAAAATCTCATCGGTATTGCACATGAAGATGGGCTCAGCGTAAAAATAAATTGTATGGATAAACTTCTTTGAGAGTCCACCACTTAATTTTCCTGAAAGTCATATTTTATATAAAATAAAATTTACTCTTTAATTATCATATCTCGAGCCAATAGTCTTCTTGGTGAGTCCACTCCTGAGGCATCATTCACATAATCAACAGAGTTCGATATTGAAACCAGAGGATAGTAAGCAAGAATTGTATCAGAAGAGCGAGGTTTCTAATAAAGGTCTTCAAATTTGTTAAAATCTTGAATTCCTCTTCGAATTTAATTACAAAGCATTTAATTTATTTTTCGAAGTATTAAGTGAGAAATAGAGTGATCAAATAGCATTCTTTATTTAGAAAATTGAAATATATTAATCACAGGTGGTTGCGCATATATTAATCCTATTCATATTGTGGAAATCAAAATTTTGTATTACGGTTTTTGAGCCTGAATAAGTGAAAGGCCAGTTTCCATCGAATCCTAATTTTTCTTAACACAAATTCTTTTATAAATTATATTAAATTATTGACATTGATTAATCTGTAGTGAATTTTGCGCCATGATCTATCTGCACTATGCAAAAAATCTGCATAGCCAAAATTAGCATCCACTGAATCCATACTTAAAGTTGTCATATGAACAATTCTGAGTGTATCTATCAAAGGAGTAGCTTAGTAGAACATCTTCAGTTCGATAAACTTCAATACCGTAAAAAATTATATCTTAAAATTAGGAAATTGTTTAAAGTTATTGACAAAACTACTTTTATTATGAAATAAAAGAATTTTATTTCGATACATTTAATACTGTCGTCATCAGTAGGGTTTGAGTCTATTATAAGCCTCACTAAATCTCCTATCGTTGTAGAGAACCCACTTCTGAGGAGCACGAAGAATTTAAACTTAATATTTATAATTCTAACTGAAAGTCGAAATAGAGGTCTGTGATAGGCAAGAAATCTTTGTTCTTGGAAATTGGGAAATTGATGTCATACAAATGATCAAGATCAAATCGCAGAATAAACTGCTTCACACATGTGAAGCCATCGTAATATATACATTAAAAAAATATTTTTAATATTAGTCTACTGGACATAAGGTCAAAGCCATATCCACTGCAGCCATGCCCCCGTTATAAACATTATCAATATACTACCCATTCATATACATTCTTCCAATCTTGTTGTATATTAATACTCATTTATCATTTATAAATTTATATATAGGATGCTAGAAGTTAGGCAAGTCTAATTTAAATTATCATAAACTTATTAAAGTAAAGAATCATGTTTGAATAAAAGAGTCCATCCAGTTACCCATTGTTGTGAACTTGTCTTACAAATCCCTCCCTGCAGTAGTCACTGATAATTTTGAGCTCCCTTATAAAATTTCCTTGAGTTGAAGAAAATTAGAATAGTAAAAAGTCATTTTAATAAATTAAACAGTTGAAGATCCAGTTACCAAAGTGTTTATACCTGCAGTCATACTCTCACCGTTAAGGATGAGCTGCCTAAATCCATCCTGATAGAGATACATCTCTCCGTTTTATAATTATAAATTAAGCTTGAGTAGGAGGGTGGCTATCTGGTGAGTACAATTGAAGTCCACTGAGATATCAACTTAGATGGAGAATAATTCAATTTTAAATTATTGAGTGGGCATGGATTTTACTACATTCCCTGATAGAACGAATTTAATTTGATACACACTTGAAGAAGCGATCCTAGTCAATTAGAAAAAATTGCTCATTTAAAATACCATCCCATCCTAGTTTTTAAATAACAATCACAATCTACCTCATAAAATTAATTCTTCTAGTTCAGATTGGAAGCTATAAAAAATGCTACGCACCAATTTGTTGAGGCAGGGACATTTAGGCTTTGAACAATTGGGAAATTAGGGTAGTAGAAAGTAATTTAAATTAAAAGCTACGGAGTTAGCATCCCATGAGAAAGGGTAATCATCTATGAAACTCCCGAATATAGAAGGACTCTATTGTTATAAATTTGGATTGCTATTATATCCTTAATCGTAAATTAATCCAACATTAGAATATTCTTCAAAAGTAAAGTATATCTTAAGTTGTTTTAATTTCTAATTTTTTTGTTTCGGATTTAAACATTTTAGAAATATATACCATTGAATTTTTTTCTATCAGAAATTTAATTATTTGAGTTTTATTTGGGTAAGAGTAATCGTTTGCTAATTGAGAATCAAATTTCATCATTTTAAAAAAATAAGATTCTTTTCTTATTGAATTGGAAATAGTTTACTTTGCTATATAGTAATTTGAGTTGAAAGTAACTTAATTGATAATGGGTGAGTATTCCATTTTGAGTGTCGTAAAGCATCATACTAAAATAATATACTGAGTATTTCATAATTGCTGCACTAGCGTTCGATAAGTTTAAACTGCTTGAGCTTGCCACTCATTCCCGGCATGGCTTCAGAAGGGTTGTATCCAATTAAAATTTTTCCATTAAAGTTGAAAGTGGCTCCAGAAAGGGCAATTAATTAAATTTAATTCCAGGTGCAGTAGTTATTTAAAACCCTCCGTCAAAAATATTTATCAGAGATGAAATAGGCTCCATCTCTCAAAATAAGACAAACATAATCATCTATAATAAGATCAAATTAAACAAATCTCTCTTGATAGCGAGATGGACCCACCTTCTCATCCTCAAATTAAAATAATATCACCGATGTATCAAAAGAGGGAGCTGCCACTCCTTCAAAATTGAATCCTATATTTATTTAACCCCAAGTTCCATAGTAATATTTCTGGCAATATAAAAATTAAGTAAATTAAAAATAATCAATGCTATAAC
>JAJKFJ010023758.1:0-12784 GCA_027382625.1 Tetmemena sp. SeJ-2015 | reverse complement strand
CCTTTGAAAAAGTTAGTAAACAAAGTAATAATCAAGCAACCTATGAAACCTAACACTCAGTTATCTGAGATAGAGGAAGCACTTAAAGGTATAAAATTCAGAGAATATGAGACAGACGTCAAGGTCATCTTCCTAGAAGACTTTAGATTGCCAGTTTAGGGATAAAAATTAGCATGATTATAAGTATTAATAAAGAAATTAATTATACACAACTTATTTTCACTTTCTTATCATATTATGAAGTTTTGGAGTTAGAATATTATTAAAATAAAATTTTAAAAACATAAATAGAGTAATAGTTATATTAGTTAATATATTTGAATAAATCACATCCTATTACTTTCAAATTAATATGATTTATAGATATTCTTGTGTCAAAATAAGTGAAAACAAAAAATATTAAAAAATGAAGAAATATTTTTTGAGTTTATGTTAGAAAACTAATTATTTAGATTGATTATTTGCATATTAAATAAAAAATTTCAATTATAATTTTAATTTTTATTGAAGAAATAAATTTTGTTTGTAATTGATAATTATACATGGCTCTTACTTTCATTATGTAGAGGATAAACCTTTTGAATGATTTATATTATTTCATATGTAATAAACATAAGTAGCTTAAGGAATATAAATTTGAGTATCAAGAACAGAAATTTATCAAAGAGTATTAAATTATTTGTACTCTCTAATTATTTATATATGCTTTATGTTTTTAATCTGGTATGTACAATTTCATATAAATATTATTCCTCTTTATCTGAATGATATTTAAAATCCATCAAGTTTTCAAGAATGCAATCGTGAATAGTTTCATGATCGAATGAGAAAAAGAATATTTTTCTAACGGGCTCATCTTCAGTTATATTAATTGCTAGTTTTAGATTTATAAATTTAGATTTAATTTATAAAAATTTAAGAAGGATGTTAGAAAAAAATGTTATTTTTTGTTCTGGGATGATAAAGAAAGCTCTATTTACTTATTTTTAAAAAATAATATCTTCAATTTATAAAGCATTTTTAGAACTGGTCCTCAGCATCTAGACCCCCTGAAAAAAATAATTTAAAAGAAGATCTTAAATAATAAAAAAAGGCACTCTTATAATTAAAAATAGAGTTCTTCTATATTTTTTTTTTTAAATTGTTGCTAACACAACAATACCGGAGAAACAACTCCCAAAGCATTTTCCTCTATCAGACTTTATAAAGGTCAAAATAGCACAATTTTCATATTTCTCAATATCAGCAAAACCTTTAAATAGATTTGAACGTCCATTATAAATTAGACGTGCACCTTCAGAAAAATGACAAGCATCTCTATCTCTAAACCTTTAAATTAGCTTGTTTAAAAAGTTCATTGAGTTAGGTGAAACGATTCTTGATTCTTAAAAACCTTGTAGTTTATAATTAAAACCTGGCTAGTATTCCCACTTTTCTATCTTTTCCTCACTTAAGTTTTTGTTGTTTATAGAATCAAAACTATTCTCCAAGTATTGTTAAGGATTTCTCTAATTATATATATTTGTATGTATATTTAAAACTAAGCTTAAATTTAAATAGAGCTATTACAAAATTATCTCTCAAGTCTTCATAATTTGCACAGCAATCAATATTTTAATTTCAGAGATTTTTAGACTATCTAACTGAACAGTTCCTTATACCAAAATGATATCTTTTATTTATTAGCAATGGTTAAAAAATTTATTACGAAAATTTATTTGCGATAATGTTGCATCTCTATCTCTTAATTTTAACAAAATAGCAAACTAAATTAACTGAATGCCATATTAAAACGAATAACAAAGTTCTTCTACTTTCATAACGTTTTTCTTATAGTCAGTTTTATTACAGGTTTTCCCTTCTATAACTACATTTTCGAAGAAATTGATCAGATCTTGAATGGTTTTTTGCCATTCCTTTAGCATAGTTAAATTATCTTTTCTCTCTCTGATCAAATTATGCCATTCAATATTCATGAAGGAGTAATCATGAATGTTACAATCTCGACAATACAATTTTGCATTTATTGTACTGTCTTTCTTTGTGTAAGAACAGAGCTAATTATGATGCTTTTCGCAGGTTATGTATAGTTAATTCCCAATTTTGTTTTAGTTGCTTTCCAAAATTCGGATGATAGCCCTGTTGTAAAATAGAATTAAGAATAAGATCATAGCTATTTCAATTTTTTAGAATAAAAAGATTCAAGTAGGTTTAAATTTTATAATCTAAAAATAGAATAGCAATCTTTAAGACAAATTATTTTCATTAAAAAAATCTAATCTTAAATTTTACTCACCTTCCCTCTTTAAAAATTATTAAGCTATCATAAGAGATAAAAATGCTAAAAATAATTTTTAAACTTATTTAGTTTCATTAAAAAAATTTATTGCCTTTATACTAGTTTCTTGGGGATCTCTTGTTTCACATGATCAATAGGGCATTCAAATTAGTGTTAGTCTTGAGGATTCTTGAAGGAATTCAGACAGCTTTCGCAAATAGTGTCTCCACACTCTGCCAGGATCACTGGCTTCCTATTATCGAGAGTAAAATTCCTGTTGCAGGCTAGGCAAATCGTTGCTTCCATTTTAAAATTGGTAAGAAATCAAAAGAGAGTTCTATTTAATAATTAACTATTATTTAACTATTCTAAGATATGCTTTATACAAGTAATGAAAGTTAAAATGAGTGAGATTGTGAGAGATAGTATGTTAGCATTTAAATGAAAATTGGAATTAATGTAAAATATAAATGAATAGTTGTAAAATGGAGGTAGTTAAAATTCAAGCTAAGTAGCTCAAAATGGGGCTTATTAGAGCTCCTTAAAGTATATGAATAGATTGTTCTACTGCCATTACAATAGGAGGTGCCTATGAAGAAATTTCGATGTCACAGAATCTGAACCAAGACACTAGCCACAAAAAGATTTATGACTACGTAACTTCTACGCAGCAGCTTTAAATTGCTATGAATTTAAATTTATTATGCTTATTATTTATTTAGTTCTCTTCATCTATAATAATTAATTAAATCAACAAGCTAGATTTAGTATATTCTACGCTCATTGCTCTCTTAAATGAACTCACAGCAATAACAAAACCCACCCTACTTCTATAACAATTCCCTCTCCAACATCGCACCCGACCATCAGTAAACTCAAAATACTAGTATGATTATTATTATAAGTGTGTGAAGAGTTTATCTGTGCTAGGTGTTTGAGCAATCGAAGCTTCCAGAGATTGCCTACAGATTTAACCCTGCCGGTAAGCCACAACCCTCCCTTTAATCATGAATATAAAATATTGTGGAGAGTGATTGTATTTAGAATGAGTGTGTAGAGGAGGACAGAATATTTACCTGCGACAAGCATCAGCAAAGACTAATCTTTTACGGAGGATAAACATGGATGGACTGGGAGTAGAAACTAAATAAAACTAAATTTCAATTATAAAATAATTATGTATATTATTGATGTAGTAGACTCACATTGACTAGTTCAAAACCTATATGCAGCATCACAACCTCTCTTTGCCCAAAGGGTAAATTCGATAGACACTTTAAACTATATATAGATTCCGCGATGAGGAAATACTGAGAAATCTACAGGCTGCACAATTCAACCACAAGAAAGCATTCCACAACATGTAGAGGTCAATAGACTGGAGAAAAAATTTATCATGCATTCATTCTCATAGTATTTGTCATTTTTAGAAAGAACGAATTCCCATTAAAGTTGACAACAGTTATGGAAAGGATTATTGTAAGCCATTTTTGAATTCGCACGACTGTTTTCATCTAAGCTAATTTAATTTAGAAAAGTGGGTTCTTGTATGTACACGGGAGGGATAAGAACTTCAGACCCATTATAAATCTGAGGCCGCGAGTGCTTGCTGAAATGAAGGTAAGCCAAATTAGAAGTTTGAAATAGAGTCACTTCATTTTTATTTTGGGAGACTTAGCGTCTTGGTGAACGAAACTGTGATAGAAAATACATCATGCAGCCATTTAACGAGCAATATATCCAGCAAATAGTATTAACTTTCTTAAGACATTTTGATAATTTTGATGTTTAAAATTTATTTTAGCCGAGTCCTGAGCCCCATGAAGGAATCGTTGCCTGCACCTTTATGATGGAGTACATTAAAAAAATAATTTTTTGCTCTTATTATTTGACATTAGAGAAAACTTTTTCCTTCCAGGTCAAATCGAAAACTGGGTGGTGATAGCTGATTTGGAACACATGGGTTTGATGAGCGTGCCTTTTAAAGTAAGTGATTAAGATGAGATCAGTCAATCAATCATTCCAAATAAACACTCTAAATTTAAAATCTACTACTTCAATTAAGATTGAGTCCTAATTTTGTTTATTTAGAAACTAAAAATCTTCCTTGAGACCTTCTAAAATTAGTACCGTTGCACCTCAGCAAGAGTCTTCATTCAATTCAATTATGATTAAATTTCAACTTTTTTCTTATGATAATTTTTATGGATTGTAAACGTATCAGGGACCTTTTAATTCTTATGGTCGACTGTGCAAACTTTCCTAGAAACGCACACTAAAAAGAAAATTCAAATAACCAAGCACAACACAACTGATGAGCTGAAGGCACTAGTTGCGCCAAATCAGTTACAACAAAAGTTTGGAGGCACAGCTACTAATGTTGAAAAAGTTTAAAATAAATTTTAGTATAAAGAGAGGGGATTATATTTAGTTTGGTGGCCTCCTAAGATGCCAGAGGGCGACTGTGATCCATTCATGCATAAACTTGTGGAGGAGGATGAATATGAAAACTTACTGTAGTAGAACCCACTCTATAAAAGGAGGCCAGTCATAGAGTAAGAGCCTAAATAACACATCTTTATAGATTCATTATATTTAAGCCGACTTTCAATGGTTTGAATAATCCTGAAAATATGGGCATTTAACTTAGTCTCCACCCAGAGGAGAGGAAAAGTTTCTCTCATCAGGAGAATTAAACTATCTAAAATAATATTATAACATTTTATTTATAAGAATCAACTAAGAATACAAGTTGACTCAGATTAAGCAGATGGTTTAAGACTGCACTAAGATCGTAGAAGCTTCGGACCTGGTGAAGATTTTGACATGCGCACAGACGATGAAAATTTTCTATAGACTCTATTTTCTATCTCTATAGCTGAAAACTTTAGAATCACTGAAGTTTAATAAACTATGTCGTTCTTCATAATATATATTGTGTGAAGTGGAAACTGCAAAGATCTAGCAATATGAGCGACAAGAAGACGGGGAGGGTGTGTGTCGCAACGACGGCCAAGGTCTGCGAGAATTGAAGCTGGGTGCTACTTTGAGAGCTGCCTAAGAGAGGTAAAACCAACTCATGAACGAGGAATTGTTAATCACTGATCCAATTAACTACTTCAAATTAAATACATACAAGAATTTATATCTATTGTTTTTGTTGACTACAAAAGCGGAAGAAAAAATTCCCAGGGATCTATAGTCTCTAATGAGCACATATAAATTGAGTTTCACTCCAAGAATCTAGATCTTAATAAGTATATAATATCTTATTTGTTATAGTTTAGATGATAAAACCTACTCAGAGATGAAAGCGTAGGTTAAAAATGACTGTATGATATGATAATTTATACCTATAATTAGTAGTAACAAGGAAGCCCCTTTGCAAAACAAAGTCCAAATTTTCACAATGATAACAGCCAGAGCCCAAGTAAGAGGAACGGAGGCACCTAAAATGCAGCTGGAGCAAATTCTATCTATGATAACAGTCCCTCCCATGCTAGCGGCTAGAAGGTCTCTAGTCATATAAAATAAATCTAAAGTTTAAACAACTTATAGTCATATTGAGACGGGAGGAGCTACAAGAGTAACAAGTTTTAAGCCAACATCAGATGATGATGCTAAAAAGCCAGGCATCGCTGCAAATAGAGATGCCAAATCCTAAAAATGTGCTTGCTGTTCAATATTTTTGAGTATATGATTCCTTATTTATAATATTTTGAAGAAGTAACGAGTAAGATCAAGCCACCTAGTAGTGTCAAATACAGAAGACAAAATTAACTACCCTATATGATTTACAGCCTATTTAAATTCATCTGCCCATACCAAAGTTTAAATCTCTCAATTTTTATTAATTCACTTGATCATGAAAATATTTTAATGGAGTAGAAAGCTCTTGAAAAGTTCAGAGCCTACTTAGTTGACCAAAAAATCACCCTCCCCGATACGTAAGTCTAAAAATAGCTTCCCCCTTCAATCTCAAAGCTAATACCTTCATTCTCTCACAGAGCACTGCTGAGTGAGGAATTGCTTAGGATAGCACTAATTGCTTCATAAAAACGGAGTTCTTAATATCCACTTTTAGCTACCCAGAGGAAGAAATGCTCAGAAACATCCAAGCCGCCGGCTACAATAACAAGAGGACTTTGTCTTTCATAAAAAAGCAAATCGCCTGGAGGGCCAATCAATCACAAGAGTGAAATAAGTAAATGTCAGACACATATATTTTGGAATGACTTCCCCTTGAAGCTGAACTCTATGATGGAAAAAGTTGTGGTAAGTGCTTTGCTTCTATCTTTCTATCCTTCACACTATCAAATTCTACAAGACACTTCCTTTCAAAGTTCACAAAGCTAATTAAACTTATAGTGTTCGGGATTTTTGTACGTCAACGGCCGAGACAGGAACTTCAGACCCATCATACACCTCCAGCCAAGGGTCCTTGCTCAAATTTAATAAGCCAGTTTTTTATCGTCTTCATGTTTTAAATGAACGTAAGTAAGAGGTGACTAGCTTCAAGACTAAGGTTCCGGCCAATATTTAATTCACTATATTGTGCCTTTCACTTTAATACTCTATCATGAGCTAAATTCAATAGACTTATTTACAATTTTAACTTATGTTATTGTCATGAGTGATATGACGTGTTCTCAAAAACTATTTATAGCCAATGCCAGAGACACAAGAAGCAATCACAGCCTGCACCTTTATGATGGAGTATATCAGAGAGAACTCATATCATAAATTTCCACTTCACATTACTTTTTATTTGAGTTTAAACTTCTTCTTGCCTGGCTAGATTGAGAACTGGCTGATCGTGGCTGATATGGAGAACATGGGTCTGCTCTCAGTCCCTTTTAAAGTAAGTGCCCCCCTCCTCCTTCTTAACAAGTCTCCGACTTTAATTAAACGGAATTCCCTTAATAAAAGACCCCCGCCCACCTATCTGACCAATAATTTGTCAAAGCTTATTCAAACCAAGTATTCATTGAAACTAATTTGATTACTGTAGACTCTTAAAATCTTCCTTGAGGCCTTTTAAAATCAGTATCGCTGCTCCTCTGCCACCGTATTCAAAAATAATCTGTAAACAAGCGAATCATCAAAACTTTTTTATATTCTTAAGTATTCATCGTGAATGTGAACAAGACATTTAACTTCTTGTGGTAGTCCATTCAAATATCTCTATAAATACAACTACTCAATTTTATGATGACGCACTTTATAAGATTCAACTATTCATTGACAACGTGACTAAGAAGAAAGTTTTCATTCAAAGGCAAAATACTTGCGCCGAACTCCAAAGACTTGTGGCACCCGCTCAACTTCAGTAAAAGTACGGAGGTCAGTGTGAAGACAGAGCAGGCCCCAACTGGTGGCCACCCAGAATGCCTTAAGGAGAAAAGTTCATAAATACTCATATTCGTATTTTGATTTGGAGAATACGATTCAGTGCCGTCCAAAATTGTCTCCCCAGATAATTATGAGCAGAAATAAATTACTACTTAACATGTATAGTTGAATTGAATTGTTATGAGTAATTCTTGGCGGAGAAGCCCTTGTTTATCAGTGCTCCTAAGGCCTCTGAGAAGGAATCACTAAAACTAGAACTTTTAGACTTAAAAAAAATTATAACTATTTTGTTGAGTAATTGAATGACTTTTAACCAAGTAACCAATTGAGACTACAGATACCTCACTAAAAAACTTAATGAAATATTTTATTACCTGAAAGAGGGGAGGACGAGTTCGACTTTGAACTTGACATGATGACTGAGAGAAAAAATCACTACCCTAAACCTGAGCTTCAACTCAGATAGAGAAATTTAAATTCATTATTTTTAAAATCAAATCTAATTGAGATAGACCACCACCTTAGAGAGCCATTTCGGCGCTAAAGAGAGATAGACAAGAAATGATAACTACTAAATTAAAGAGATTTTTAGAATAGCAATTATTTGAATAATGACAACAGCTTTAACTTCTACGACATTAAGAACAGAAAGTATGGATCAGAAATGAATATCGAATTGCAAGTCCTCTCTGCAACCAAAAGGCTCAAACACTCTTTCCATTCTGACGACGGAATCTCAAAATGAAAAGTACAGCCAACTTTTTATTGATTTAAAGAATCCAAGTGGAGTTCCTATCTCACGAGAGAGGCCAACTGGAGGAATTATAAGAACTGGACTCTGACTTGTAAGATGACGAGGTGGAGCATAGTGTGTCGCACCCATCTTAAGACCACGACATTTAACCACAAGCTTAACAGTACTTCGATACTAATAAATCAATCGATTAATAACCTTCACATGAAAAATAAAAAACTGGTCCTCGTATGCTTATTTATTTTCTAACTTCATCAAAGAAATACGAGCTTCCTAGAGAGGACAGCCAAGAGTAAATTGAAACTATTAAACCAGACAGCGGAGCTAGCGACCGCTCTCCAAAGGCTAAGAAAGAGGGCGGAAAGACTAAATCCAAGCCACTCAAGAGCATCAAGCTCCCCTCTGACTAAGCCACCCAGTCTACTTCTTCCTCTTCCCTTACTTCAAGGAAGGGAACCACAGCTGGCAACCAAAAATCCTGCTGCAACATCTTCTGAGTCTAATTTTCGCTTACCATTAATCGAGCTAAATTTAGCACAGCTCATTCTAAATGATATCAAACTAATAATAAAACCATAATATAGGTTGGATTGGGAGGGTTTTGTGCTAATTTTTAATAAATTAACTAGCTATTTGAAGGATTATAAAATGACAACCAATTATTTAAATTATATACTCAGTGATGATAATAATAAAAGATATTTAATCCCGAAATTCACTCAGCTCTATTTACCACCTGCCTATTTATTTGTCTGTTTTTTTTTTCTTTCTACTTCAATTGTCCACTAATTCTTCTCTATAATAACTAAACTTGCATTAGTTTTTATTTATATCTGATTTAGATATTTCTTTTTGGAGTAGTTTAAGTACACTAACTGAGAGGCCCCTTCTTATGCGCGGAACTACAGCTTCTTCATTAGAGACATATTTTATTAAAAGCAAGGAGGGCCTCATTAATTTTCTAGGTTTATAAGTTTAAAATTCAAGGCTATCATTAATTTTTAAAATTTAAATACCATTCAATACTCGTTATATAGAGATACATAAAACCCGCCCCTCAATCATACTAGTGATGATTGCGGAAAATAAGAGCTATAAGATTCATAGATTTAATTTGACCCAGAAAGATAGATAAAGGTGTAGACTTGAAAGAGAAGAAGAGACACTTATATACCCGAACACTTTAATAAATTAGGATTTAGATATTATCTAGCTTTGTGCGATGGGCGTCTGCTTGCAGACGATGCGTGTGTTGTTCTTCAGCCGAGGAGGAGTCTTCTGAACTCGTTGTCGATTTGATCGTTGAGGTCTTGGAAATAGCGCATCATCTCCTCTTGAGGGATCTTGGGGTCCTTGAACTTCATCTGGGAGAGTTCCAACAACTGCTTCTCAATGGAGTTGTTGATAATGGCCCAAGAGATCTTTCTTTCGCTCTTGAGGGACTCGTTGATGGCTCTCTTGGAGTTCTCGAAGAACTTCACGATTGCCTTCATCATGCCGAGGGTCTTGTACAAGGGGCATACATATGAGGAGAATAAGATTCCCATCATAATTATGGGCAGTTGTAATCGTAGTTGGAGAAGGCGTTCTGCCAATATATATGGTAATAGTATAATACACATTATAAGTTCTGTTGAAGGAAATCTTCTCTGATGATCTTAGCGATTTCGAGCACGGCCTTCTGGTCCTCAGAGAGGGAGTCCTTACCGACCAGCTGCACGATTTCAGTGAGATCTTCTTCTTCCTGGAGGATTTCTCTGATCTTGGTCTTCACCTTCATGAACTCGGGATCGTACTGGTTGTAGAACTCCTCGAGCACTCTGTCGTAGTTGGAATAGGAGATGGACCAGTTGAGGGATGGGAAATGCTTTCTCTGAGCGAGCTTCTTATCCAAACCCCAGAAGACCTGCACGATAGCAAGGTCAAAAATTTAAGTTCACTATATATAGTGTTCATGATGAAGGGTGGAGGAGGTAACTGGATCTGAGAAATCACCACCTGGGGGAGAGACGGCTCCGACGATGGAGACTGAACCCTCTCTGTCTGGGGATCCGAGACACTTGACTCTTCCGGCTCTCTCGTAGAACTGAGCGAGCTTGGCTCCGAGATAAGCGGGGTAACCAGAATCAGCGGGCATTTCAGCGAGACGACCTGAGATTTCTCTCAAGGCCTCGGCCCAGCGGGAGGTAGAGTCAGCCATCATAGCTACGTTGAAACCCATATCACGGAAGTACTCAGCAAGGGTGATACCTGTGTAAATGGAAGCCTCTCTGGCGGCGACGGGCATGTTTGAGGTGTTGGCCACCAAGCAAGTACGCTGCATGATATCGTATAGAGACAAAATAAATGGAGAAACGCGATTGATCGTACTTCTTTCCGTTGATATCAATGGAGAGCTCAGGGAATTCCTGGAGCACCTCAGCCATTTCGTTTCCTCTCTCTCCGCAACCGACGTAGATGATACACTCTGAGTTGGAGTACTTGGAAAGAGCCTGGGAGATGCAAGTCTTGCCGCAACCGAAGGCGCCTGGAATAGCGCAGGTTCCTCCCTGCACGGTGGGGAAGAGGGCATCGAGGACTCTCTGTCCAGTGAGGAGGGGAGTTTTACCAGCGAGCTTCTCAGCGACGGGTCTGGGCTGTCTGACGGGCCAGAAGTGACTCATGTTAACTTCCTTCTCCTTGTCTTCGAATTCGAGCACAACGACTGGCTACTCACGTGTATTGTCCCTTGGGGATTAAACTAGAAAATTTTTTTATAACTTCTCTTTTTTCGTAGTTGTTTATTTTCCCTTTATGCGGGCCCTAACCTTTGGTGGGGGATTCTGTGCTCACTGAAAAGATCATTCTCAAACACGGGAAACCCATGTTCACCTCCAGTACGAGGTCTCCAACCTTTACTTGGGGGGGGGGTGTTCCCCAACCTTAACTATCTAGTGAGGGACGTCACACTATCATAACGATAACTAATTTTAAAATTGGTTTTTATAAAAACCCGGGGGCAAAAACCCACTGGTTGGGGGAATACCGTCAAAAATAGTCTTGAGGATACCTAATCAATAATTATTTAATAGAGCGAGATACTTACCGGGTCCCAGCTCGACTGAGAGGGGGTTTCCAGTTCTGTAGACGGGGTCGCCAACGGTCAAACCAGCTATAAACATGCGTTATCATTCAAGTGGTCTCCTTACAAGTATCTTCGTAGCACTGAATAGAATACATACATTGTTGTAATGATCATAGTGATGTATTTTTATAGAAGCGGTGTCTCCCTCGAGCTTAATGATTTCTCCGACTAGTCTGTCCCAGCCAACCTTAACAAGTTCGTACATCTTTGATCCTGACATTTTCTCAGCGACGACCACTACAATTCAATTAGAGCTCTGCGCTTTCAATCGTAGCGACCCCGCAGCAGGCAGGCCTCCTCTCTAGGAAGGGAATGAGAAACTTACATGGTCCAGCCACCTTGTAGATTCTACCGAATTTGCTCTCTGCTTGATCGTAGTCCTCCATCTTCTCTCGCTTTATATGGATATCTTCGCTAATTAATAATTAATACAATGAGCGCTCTAAATTAAAGACTATTTCTTATTAACTTGCCCAACACGCCCCACCACTCCACTCACAATATCATTTTAATATATCTTTCTTGCTCACACTCTTTTATTCCTCAGATTCTTATTCATAAGTGAAATTAGGTTGGTTTTTTTGGTTTTGAATTAGCAAAAAAATTTATATATAAATAAGTTTAAATCAAATATAGCACCGACTTAAAATAAAATACAAAATTATTAACTTAATAGAAACATTTTTTTATAGAATTAAAGTATTTTTCTTTAAAAAAATTTTTATTCAATTTTTTTAAAAAAAATCCTATTTTTTTTAATATTAAATTAAAGGGAAAAATTTCCCGAACCCAAATTTAATTCAAAAAATTTAAACAATTAAAATATACACTTAATTAATCAATAATTAAATCAATCATTATATAACCACTTGTAACTTGGACTCTTAAATCACATGCAAATTACCCGACTTATATACACTTAAAATTTTCGACTATTAAAATTTCATCATTACATTTATTACAAATTTCATATGCTTAAAATTATCTACTCTCAAATCACTACCCCATTTTTTAAATTTAGATTTCACTCAAAATTTTTCCTTCATTTTTTTCTTGCTTCACCGACTTCAATTTTTTTACTTCTCAAGTTGATATCAATTATAGGGTTAAATTTTTTCATCGGGGCAATTCTTGTTTAATTTAAGGATAAAGACACCAGTTTAAAAGTCCCCAATTTTCACCCATTTTCGAGCACACTTTTACACAGTCATGACTTTGGGTATCATCTTCCAACTTATATTGTGTATTTTGAGTTCTTGTCGGACCTTGCAACAAG
>JAJKFJ010023757.1:0-11084 GCA_027382625.1 Tetmemena sp. SeJ-2015 | reverse complement strand
AGTCAAAATAAAAAAAGAAAGGAAATATAATTTTAATAAATCTTAATTTAATTTTCTAATTTTCTATTTATTTATCCTCACTCTATTTTTTGGTTTCTACCTACGACTCAACTTAATGTAGCTTAATTAATTTCATATTATATAAAAAATAAAAGCATTTCAAAAATTTCTAAAATATAAATTGTGGCCTCCGAAAATAAATTTTGCTTTGAATGAATTCTCACAGTACAAAAAATTAAAATCGAGAAATATATCAATTTAAAAATTTTATATTAATCCAAATGGAAAAATTTCTTGTTTAAATTTTATTTCTATATAAGATAGAAAAAAATATGATTTCGATTAAGTAATGAAATAGATGGCTATATTAATCCAGAAGATAATGATCCTTATTTTATACATGGCGTTTTAAGCTATTGAGTCTTTCAATCCAAATAGATTAGTTGTCTGAATGGAAATTCTTGGAACCCAAATTAGGAATTGCATCGAAAGGAATATATTATGCAAATCCAGCTTAGCATACAGGAATTTTAAAAATCCGGAGACAGAAACCATGATTATCTTTATGCGAAAATAAGTAAAGAAATTCAATCTAAGCGCCTCTGGCACGCAAAAGTAATATGTGTTTGTGGATCCATGAGTCAATTTTTGCTGTAAAAACTAAGTGGAGATAGATTTAAGAGCTGACTTGTCTTTGTTTTAATCTGAATGCCTGAATAGTGTTTGTTAGCTTCAAATGTTAAACTTGAGTCTAAGATACTAATATTTATAGAGAGATCAAAATAAGATGAGGGTTAAGTTTACATTCTCTTTAAGGGTCTTTATTAGTTATAATTTTTATATATCTATCTAATTAAAATACAAACATTTTTCATATCCTTGCAAATTGTATTTGAAGCCTATTTAAACATCATTTATATTATTTATTTAAATCCTTTTCTCATCTATTCATACTACATAAAAGAAATGAATTTGATCCTTTTTAATACAATCTTGATTCGAATGTTAAAATTAATAATGCTAGAAATAAGCTAAAACTTAATTTACTGGAAATTAAAAGATATTGTCAGTGGATTTCTGCTCGTTGTTAAGGCAATTAATTTAATAGGAAAGATCAGGAAAACTTAGACTTTGATTACTTTACTGGATTCTAAATGAAAATTAGAATCACAAGTCATTCACTTGATCGTTTAGCAAGACGCAGTAAGAGTAGTCCAGATAAGTGTACACTCCAGTTGGAATTACATAGATGAACAAGAATAGAAGCGAAGTGTCAGAACTATTACCACCTTAATTATTTTTATTTTTAAAACCCAAGTTCAGTATAGTCATAGTAAGAAATATCAATTATAAAAATACCAAAATAATTTACTTTTTTGTTTAAAAATATTATCTTTAATATAATATTTTTATATTTTGTAAGAATGACATATTCGCAAAGATAGATTGCAAAAGTGATTGATCTCACCCAGAAAGCAGCTAGCATAAAGTCCTTGTTTTATCTGTTAGCATTTAACAGGAAATCGAAAACAATTCTGGGCAAGCTGTAGATTACCACTTGGATTATATTTTAAATTCAATCATTTAAATTATAATTATATAGAGCATGGTAAGCATTAGGAGTTAATTTGATAGGACGACATAACCCACAAGCCAAAATTTAAATTACATTATAAATTAAATTTTTATTATAAAAGCAGTGCAAATACTATGTCAACTATGGTGATTACAAAGCCTGCATTTTCCTGAGGTATACAAAAGAAGAATGTTCCCTAATTTTTAACTTTCTGTTCGGAGTTTATTCTCTAAAGTCATTTTTAACTTCTGAAATTTTAAACCTAGTGAATTGAGGGCTTACTTTTTTAGAGAGTTTCAAAGTCGAATTATGATCATTTGAGATGATGACTATCTAAAGTTGATTTGAACTTGAAGAATTCATGGTGCGGTTTCTGTTCTTGTTTCTGCTATTATATTAAATTATGCTTAATTATTATTTAAATCCCTTACTATGTTGTGAATTCTTTACTCTTAAAACACAGATTTGGGAGATGTGATAAGATATAATTTTATAAAAATAGAAGTTTAAACTCTTAAATTTGTAGAATAAATGAACTAAATCTTCTATATATAATGTTTTTAGGAGGACATTCGCCTCTGCAAATCAAAAATTTGTTTAATATATAATATCCATTTATGCTAAAATGTGCCAAATTAAAAAATAAGGATATTTAAGATCGAATTCTACCAGTTTATAAAATATTTAATGATCCACTGTTAAGGGTTAACAATTATCTTTCAATTTTAAAATGTTATCTGCATTTTTCAGAAGGTGTTTCTTTGCTTAAAGATTTTAGTTAAGATATAAGTAAGTTGAGCTTTCATAAGATTTATAAATATTTATATCGTAATTTATTTTTATTATGCTTCAAAATCAGATATTTTATATTATAATTCAACGGTATTTATAACTAAAATGAGTATTTTACAATTTAATACACTCAAATTATACTTTTTAAATAAAGTTCATTATAAAGATAGAAGATTAAACAACATGAAATATTAATAATCATGAATCAAATTATCTTATTATTAATGGAAATTTAAAATAATTTCCACGAGATTCTTAACTTAATTGTAAAATAAATACAAAAATAATTTAAAATAAAAAGCAGAGTTTTATTCCTTAGCAAAATAATTTGATTAAAACAAAAAGATTTTATAAATATCACAAAGATTAAAATGCTAAATTAAATAAGAGGTATTATTTTGAGTAACATAATAAGAAATTAAAAATTTTCCTAAAAAAAATCCGCCAATTATGGCCATACCTAGGCCCGCTAGCCAAGAGCGATTGCTTAAATTGCTGATAAGATATATCCTTCTAAGCTATAAGCTTGAGTTCTTCCTCATCGCGCTTCTAAATTTCAAGATGTCCACATCAATTATTTGATTGATCCTCAAACTCTTCGCCACTAAGCGCACTTCAATTTGGAGTAGCGCGCGAAGATTTCCCATAGATAGTTTTTATTCAAGCAACAAAAATCTACTTTTTCAATAAATACTCTCCTTACTCAAAATTTCTTAATCAAAATATTGATATTCAAGAGAAAATATCTGAGTATGGAACTAAACTTGCATTGGAGGACGAATTTACTGAATTAGTGCCGTATTTTCGCTCTTGTGTTTGAGGAGGAAAGTTTAAATTCTCATAGATGGAGAAAATGAAAGTGGTGAAGGTAACACATTCTGTTCTAAATTGCAAATCTTTTGGAGTATCCACAATTTTCTTTATATGATAATAAACAGTTTCATAAGTAGATATATTAAAACTGAAATTTAGAAATTATAAGAATCTTGGAGTTATCTCGGCTTTCTATTATAATTGGCAAAGATAGATAACTTATTTCACTAATTTGATTCATTATTATACATTTATCGTTTGATTTTTGAAATTGTAAAAACTATATTAAGAATGTTGTTAATAACGTAATGGGAATTAAAAGATAATAAATAGGGCCAATAGGGAACCCATCCATTAGATATATAACTGTAAGTCTTAATATCAATAAGGAATTAATTAGCCAAATTATAAATAAAGACATCTGTTATATTAACTTACATCACGTTAAAAATTTTAGTAATGGAGAATTTTTCTCTCGTATATCTCTACGCCCACTTATTAAATTTCTATCTTAATAATTCCCAGGCCCACCCACCTCCCTCGGCGTGCACAAAACCTAAAGAAAGCAAAGTAAGGATTCAAAATAATTACACAATTTTTGATTTACTCCATGTTTTTCAGAATAATTATTATCTTTATTTATATTCTGTGGAACTCCATCTTATATAGCTCCTGAAATATTTTGAGTTTTATTTTTTTGACTTGATCTCTAAAATATATCTATATAAAATTAAGAAGCATATTTATTTACCTATTTTGTAGTTCTCTTGCACGTTTTGGGTGGTGGGCGGGCTTGGGAATTATTAAAATTTAAAATTAATCAGGAGGGCCCATAGGGATAATGGAGAAAAAAACTCCATATCTAATTTTTTTAAATCTGAAGTAAGTTATATATAGTTAATCTCTATATTTAAAATTTTGCTTACTAATCTCTATTAAAAAAAATTTACTTACTGATATATGACTACTGCCCTGAATACCCCTTAGGGCAATCGTTAATTAATTGATTAGAAATTCGTTAACTAATCAAAAGTTGATTATATTTCTACAATTTCAAAAATCAAACGATAAATGTATAATAATATGCAAGCTGGTATAGGATGTAGCAATATTATTTAATTCTAAGTTTTATATAGTAAGCTTTAAAAAAAATTTATATTTAACAAATCAAACTTGCAATAATAGCCATCTATGATTTAGAATATTCCAAAGGGAACTACGTAGAAGTAAGTTCCAATATATTTGATAACTCCATTCCAATTAGCTCCATCTAATTAACTTTTAATTAATTTATAAATTCTTTTATCGTCAGTTGGGTCTGATTTTTCTCCTGACATCGTTAAAAAGAAGTTGGCGAGGACGATTATAGATCTGAATTGATTTAAAAATATAATTATTTTGTAGCTAACTTTATAAGAATAAAGCAGTTTAGCTTTCTCTATTTGAATAAATTAAAATCAAATAAGTAAAATGGATGGCAGGTTTTAGAAATAAGATTAAGTTTATTCTTTAGCTTAAGAAAAAAGAAAGAATATACTTGTTAATAATTATATAGGAAAAGATTAGGTTTCAATTATATAATGCTTCTTCTTTGGTTAACTACTAATCTTTATTGGAAAATCCAATTAACATTAAGGTTTAATTTTACATCAAAATATAATAAAAATGATAAATCAATCTTAATTTTAAACAAAAGCTGTCGTCAATTGGAGATATTTCTCATTAAATCCTTTCTAACATCGATAATTAAGAAAGGAGTTTCGATCTCAATATTACAATCCCTATCTCATTTACTTATTGATTTTATATACAATTATCGAGATAATAATATTTACGAATTTTATTTTATTCAATTTTATGGGATCACTTCGGTCTGAGTTAAATAAGACGCAAATTCAGAAGAAAAAAGTTAAGAAAGTGGTGATAAATTTATACTGCCTCGTGCCTCATAGGAAGCTTAAAACTAGATAAAAATTAAATTGATATTAATATTTAATTGGCTATCTAATAAGCTATGGTAAATATAGGATTTCTACTGCTGTGAATTTGCCTTCCTATTTCTATTTTAACCAGCCAAAGATTTTAAATTTATTACTCATATATATTAAATGAATAAAGTTATAAATAACGCAGTACCAAATAAAGTTCAATACGAAACTGATCGCTCTTGAGTAGAATAAGTACATCTTTGTCGCAAGGCTTTCTTAAATTGTACACTCCTAATTTTACTTTTAAATTTTTTATTTATAGTTTAGTTCTAGTAGTAGAGGACTGAGCCTATCAGTCTTGGTAAGGTATAAATAATTATTAGTTTTTAATAACTACATTAATTGCTATCTTTGCAATCATTTGAAAAAGCCAAATTAATTTTCTAATTAAGTTTAGATTCCTAAACTTGATTTTAAAATATGGTATAGAGGAAGAAGAGTGCTAGAGTTTCATATATATTAATAAATTAAACTAGAGCTAAGACCTACCAAATTGATGGTGGTTGAATCTCAAGTAATGCTCGGACGGTAATTAAATAAATTATAATTATAGTACATAATAGAAAAGGAATTTGGAATTAACAAAAGTTATAAAAATAGCTTTATATAGCCTGAAGTTAAAAAGCGAGCAAATAGCTTCATAAAAGGCTTTATTTATCTTATCTAATTTAATTATTTTAATACCAGATTATTCTCCTTTTATTATGCTAGGACTCTCTGCAAAAAGAAATTAGCATTTAAAGTAATTTCTGAGGATCTGCAGTAAATTGCATTTTCGGCAGTGAGTCTTCTGTATGTTAACCCAAATCAAGAGATGCTAGGAAACTGAACTACCTTTAATTTTAAGCAAATAAAAGATTTAATAATTAAGATTTCATTCTCTCAAAATTCTACTTAAAATTAACTCTTTCTTTAATTCTCAGCTATAATAAGGTGGCATAAATGACAATAGCATCCGATGGTATGTCAAATATTAGCATCCAATACGGAGCCTGTTCATTAAATATTAAATGATGACTCCAAGACGTTTCTATTATTTCCTCTCTTATCTGTGAAGTTTTTCTTAGCTAGGAAAGGAGTTGATTCTCTCAAAGATTTTTTTTATCTTTATAGTATTATACAATTATATTAATTAAGATGGTGAGTCGAGTATCACTATCTGAATTTGAGGGGTCTGGTAATTTTAAAGCATTGTGAAAGTGTTTAATTATAGTATAGAATTTAATTAAAATCGATAATAGATTAAAATAATAAATGAGAGCTTCCAGATTCACCCCAGATCTGCAGCTTGTTCGATCATATCAAAAATTAATAAGGGCTTTTCCTTTAGTCTTCTGTATAGTACCTCTTAGCAGCGAGATAAAAGTGCTAACTTATTTATTCCAAATGTAAAGTCAAGTAACTATTCTGTCGCTTATAACTCTCAATTGAGTTTTCCCTGATAAAAGCTGCAAGAATATAAAGATTTTAGAATTATATGTTGAATCAAATGACTAATAATTAAATAAATTTGCATCAACTGTCTCTAATTTGTTCCATTTTAATTTAGCATATAAAATAATTTCATTCTCCATTAAATTATCAGCTATATTATAATGGATTCATTTCCTAACCTTATCTATTTATTTTAGAACTTCTCAACTTAAAAAAATCTGATTTAATCCGTCTGAAGTGAAAAATGGAGAGATTTTTTCTGACAAATAAATTATTTTTAATAAGGTGTTTTTGTTTTAATCTCTGTATTCTTAGTATGGGAATTAAAATGGATTGAAGTTTAGATAAATAAAGGTAAATGATATTTAAGAAAGAAGCTTTTAAAATATTTTGATAAGCTGTGAGATATGTAAATAAAGTTAGATTGATTGAGTGACAGTATCAATTTCCTGTAATTTTCTTGAAGACATAAAGACAGTAAGAGTCATAGAGAATGAACAGAAGGACAGGCACAATGTAAAAAATTAGCATTATTGCAACTCCAAACCCTGCAAACTGCTGCTCATCTCCTATATAAATATATTTTTATTTCCACTAAGATTTGACATATAAAACACAAACAGTGTGTTTAAAATCGAGTATTGCTGCTAAATTTTTTGAAATTATTATAAATAAATTAAAGATATTTCATTCAAAATAGAAAATTTAATTTGTTTTAAAGATACAAATGCTCCCAATACTAATTAAATCTTTAATTAATAGTTAACTTTATGTTTAATTTTTTATTAGAGAATAATTATAAAAGGTAATTCTAATTAAATCTGTAAAAGACTACTACGCTTAAATTATTTTATTTTAACAATAGAAGGCTATATTTATCCAGTAGGTGACGTTCCTTATTATATATAAGGCATTTAAAGCTTGTTAGTCATTCTATCCGAATATATTAGCAATCTGAATGATAATTCTAGGAACCCAAATTATGAATTGCGTTGTAAGAAATATCGCCAGGGAATCCTTCTCCTCAAACAAGTAATTTAAAATTGCGAGAACTGAAACCATGATCATCCCAATGTCAAAGAAAGTAATTAACTTCAACGTAAACGCCTCTGCCACGCAAAAGAAATACTTGTTGGTAGATTCCTGAGTAACTCTTCTGTTTTCCAAACTTTGTGGAACTATATTTAAGAACTTATTTGACTTTGCAGAGATAATGCCCGAATCGTATTTTCTGCCATTAAAAGTTTGGCTTGAGTCTAAGATGCATATTGTTATAGTGGGATTGAAATAAGAGGACTGTTCGGTTTACATTCTCTTTAAGGTTGTTTATAATTATTAATTTTTATAAATTTATTATATTACAAAGGTAAATATTTTTTATATCGCTACAAATTGTAGTGGCAACCCCTGATTACCTTATTTCAGCTATTTATATAACTCCTCCTTCTCAACTATTTCTTTATAAATAAATTAACGAATTTTATTTTATTTTTTGAATTTAGGATTCGAATGTTAATTTTAAATATGTAAGAAAATTATCTTTATTTGATGATTGATTGCTTGAATTTTTGCTCATAAGACTATTTTATAGGTTTTTATTATTGCGCTTATATTGCCTAACGGTGACGTCACTATCTGACCCGAAATTACGTCACGGAGGGTGCTTGAGGATCCACCTTATTTAGTATCCAAACTCAGGACTATGTCTCTAATTCTGATGGCGTTAGAACTGTGCCAGCCGTCCCACCGACGTTCCGACTATGAAGCAGTGGACTCAGGATTTCCATTCTAAACCCACAGTACGCTTGATGCGTTAACTCAAGCAGCAGAGGGTGGTGACCTGAGTGGTTTCTTTCGTACTTATTAGCAGTCAATCGGAGGCCCATTCTGATGCCCTCACACTGAATTTGTCAGGAGAGTCTCTTGCAGGGTGTTCCACACCATTGCCAATGGTAGCAGCCTTAATTCCTCGCATGCTTTTAAGTGCTCGAGTACTTATATTTCTAAACCAGAGAGAAAACCATAAGCAGTCTCGGCCTTCACATTCAGACTAAGACTCTGTACTTAGCGCAATCTGGTGCGGGAATCGCGGGTTGCCTATTTAGTAACTTTCTTATTTAATGACAGCAATTAGCTATAAACTTAATTTACTGGAAATTAAAAGATATTGTCAGTGGATTTCTGCTCTTTTGGTTCCTTAACTAATTTAATAGGAGAGATCAGAAAACATCAGACTTTGATTGCTTTACTGGATTCTTAATGAACTTAGAATCATAAGTCATTCACTTGATCGTTTAGCAAGACGCAGTAAGAGTAGTCCAGATAAGTGTACACTCCAGTTGGAACTACATAGATGAACAAGAACAGAAGCGAAGTGTCAGAACTATTACCACCTTAATTATTTTTGTTATTGAAACCTAAGTTCAGTATAGTCATAGTAAGAAATATCAATTATAAAAATACCAAATAAATTTACTTTTTTGGTTAAACATATTAGGAATATCTTTAATATAATATTTTTATATTTTGAAAGAATGACATATTCGCAAAGATAGATTGCAAAAGTGATTGATCTCAACCAGAAAGCAGCTAACATAAAGTCCTTGTTTTATCTGTTAGCATTTAAAAGGAAATCGAAAACAATTCTGGGCAAGCTGTAGATTACCACTTGGATTATATTTTAAATTCAATCATTTAAATTATAATTATATAGAGCATGGTAAGCATTAGGAGTTAGTTTGATAGGACTATATAACCCACAAGCCAAAATTTAAATTACATTATAAATTAAATTTTTATTATAAAAGCAGCGCAAATACTATGTCAACTATGGTGATTACAAAGCCTGCATTTTCCTGAGGTATACAAAAGAAGAATGTTCCCTCATTTTTAACTTTCTATTCGGAATTTATTCTCTAAAGTCATTATAAAAGAGGGATAGTTTAAACTCTATTGAGCTTACATTTTTAGAGAGTTTCAAAGTCGAATTATGATCATTTGAGATGATGACTATCTGAAGTTGATTTGAGATTGAAGAATTCATGTTGCGGTTTCTGTTCTGAGTTTTGCTATTATATTAAATTATGCTTAATTATTATTGTGGAGACTTTCTTATACATAGATATCCTATGTTCCATGATCGGATTATTTCGAGTAAAATTTGATTGCTAAAATTGTTTAGAAATTAAGAATGACTGTGAGCTATAAAAAATATATTTTCCTAATAAGAACTGTTAAGCATTATTTCCTTGAATAATAGTTTCGCTTTATGCATTCAAGATCAGATTTTTATGGAGTCATTGTGAAACTTAGTTTGCCAGCTAATAGAGGTAGATGCAGTATTCAATGTCTATCACAAAGTAAAATATGGCAGGCAGCAAATAGAAAATTATGTATGGTAGTAATGAAGTCTCCGTATTTAAATCGCCTGCAATAAATATAAAACAACTGGAAGAGGGAAGCTGGGATACCCCTGCACCATAGCCTATTTTATTGATCCGAAAAATATCCTTATCATTTTTTATAGTTAAAAACTTTAAATTGAAATATTTGCTTAAAGAAGTCGTTATAAAAAATGGCTATTTTATCAATAAAAATGATGAATCCGTATATATATATTTTTAGGGTTAAAAGATGAGATCGAGAGTTGTAATAGTTCAAGAGAAATTCCACGACTCTAGTAGTTTTCAGGGAATAGCCCAACTTTCTCCTACCCTAAAACATATTAATTCATAAATTAATAGTAAATGGATGTGAATAGCCATAGAGAAAGCATAAACGTCTCTGAAAATGAAAAGGAACACGAAAATGACTGCTGTGATAGCTCTTATCCAATACTGGGCTAAGATGTAGTCTAGGCTAAGTTAGTGGTCCTTGTAAAAGTAAAATGAAACTATTCTAGGCAGACTGTAAATGCACAGCTCAATGAAAATATCTTCAATGAAATTTTTAAACAATGACGAGAGAATATCCATAGATCGAATAGTACACATTAAGCATGAAGTAGCTTGCAACGATTAGGCATATTGCGAACACGTAATCTACAAATATGGCCACGTAGGGGAGTAAAGCTTTCTTTATGCACCCGAAAAGCAATTCATCCTAAACTTAGCCAAGTTTAGTCCTTGCAAGACTTTAGGGATGATACTACTCAATCAGGAAGGGTGAACATTTCTTGAATTATTTAGCTGAGCTTGTCTCTGGGGGGCTCTGAATGATTTAAACCTTTAATGAGAATTATAAGACTGAAAAAATCACTTTTAAATTGAAACAATTTTAGACATTTTTTATCTCTAAAATAAATGATAACAATCTAGAGGTTGTTTAAATCTGAAGAGATCGGATTGTATTGCATTTTATTATTGTAGAAATCAGAATGAAATGTAAAATTGAATTAATCGAATTAAATTTACAATTTAATTCCGGAAATTTTTTAAGCCCAAATTAATATATACATACCGCGGCTGCTTACTCAAACTATG
>JAJKFJ010023756.1:0-14096 GCA_027382625.1 Tetmemena sp. SeJ-2015 | reverse complement strand
TTCCAACCCCCTTTGAAACTTGGCCCAAAATTTGCACAGACTTTAAAAAGTTGAAAACCCATGTGCTCAAAACTGAAGTGCTTTTAAAAAGACCAAAGTTTAAAACTGTCCCCAATTTAAATTTTTCGTTTGTAAAATTTTGTTTAAAACAAAGTGACTTGCTCCCCCTGAAAAAGGTTTCAACTTTTTTTACCCCCTTTTTAAAAAGTTGTAAAACTTTGGAGAGCTGTTGAAAGGTCCAACAAAACCCAATAAAACTATCCCAAAATCCCTAATTTGGAAGTTGAAAACCCAAAAGTCATACTGTGTAAAAGTGTCCCTTCTAAAAATGATGTTAAAGGGGGGACTTTTAAACGGGTTTCTTTTTATAACTATGAAATTTTCAAACCAAAAATGACTCCGTGATCATATAAAAAATTCAAGCATGAAAAAAGGAAAACCCAAGTTGAGAGGGGTATAAATTTGAAGCCCGGTGAATGCAATGATAAAATGAAGGTAAAAAGTTGAGTAAAAATTCAAGTGAAAAAATGAGGTATGATTTGAGATAGATAATTTAAAAAGCATATGAATTTGAAGGGCAATGTAATTAGTTATGTAATTTAATGGGTGGGAAAATTTAAAGTGTTTAAATTAGGGTAATAATTTTGCATGGTTTTTTGGGGAGCCCCAAGTTACAAGTGGTCATAAAAATTAAATTGTTTTTAATTGATTTGATTAATTCAAGTAAAATATATTTAATTAATTAATTGTTTTAATTAAATTTTTTTTTAAAATTTTTTTATTTTTCTTAAAAAAAAATTTTTTTTCCCTTTTCTTTTTAAAAATTTAATTTTTTAAAAAAATTTAAAATTTAATCTTAAAAAAATATTAAATTCAAACTTGTCTCATTTTTTTTTTTATTTAATTTTTTTTAAAAAACCCCTATCAACGGGGAAAAAAAGAGCTAAATATTGACTTGTTATCTCTCTTTTTCAAGAACTCAATATTTTTAGCCAGTATTTCTCCATCGCTGGAATCCAAGTCAAAAAGGCGACTCTTTATCTTTGCTACTCTATTCAAATTTCTTTGAATACTGGGGGTTTAAAAATTTTTAAAAATATTGTTTAACCCTTTTTTCAAACCCCATTTTATTTATAAGGGCTCAAAAATTGTTTCCTTAAAAAGGGGGGGCCCCCTTTTTACTCCTTTATCTTTGCTCTCCCTTCTTCAAGAAATAGTCTTCCCTTTTAGCTAGTTTCAACAAGAAAAAACCAAGCTTCATAAATGCCTTTAGTCTATAATCGATATTGTAAGGATTCAGGTGCTTTTTCATTTTCATCTTCTATATCTCCTAGCTACGAACTTCTTCTTAAGTCTTATTGATCAAGATAGTTTTATCATTGGGATTATCTTAAGAGGAATCCTAATTTTAGCACTCTAAATTTTTAGATTATTGAATATTATTTTGCTGTCTACAAGCTGAAGTACGATGGAGGCAAGTCTGGTAACCTATTGCTAAGCAAAGAAGGCAAATTAAAACTTCAAAAATTATCATTATAATAATATTATATCTATTTATTTTAAAAATATTATCCTTAAGAGATCTTATTTTAATTTTTGGGTTAAATCTTCATCCCTTTATTTTTTGATTTTAAAAATTACACTTTCCTTTTAAACTTTGAAAAATTTTAAAAAAATTTACTTTATTAATAGGGAAATACCCCTCAAAAAATTTTTAAATTTTTGGGTTTAAAAATTTTAAAAAAAATTTTAGTTTTACAAAATTTCTAAAACTGATGAAGACAAAAATAAAGTTTACAGGGAGTAGAATAAGCTTGTCATTCTTGATCTTAGCATTTTCTTTTCTTATTGCTTAGATTTAGTCTTGTATTTGTTTAATCTTTAATATTCTGGTTCGATTCTAAAATCCTTTTTTTCTGGTTTTGTGCTCTTTTTCATCTTTGTAACTTTACGCTGGTCTAAGGGGGATTAAATTTAAACATAAATTTTTTAGCCCCCCCCTCTTGAATAACCCAAAAGGCTTTTTTTTCTTTTTAAAAAATTAAAAAATTTAAAAAAAATTATCTGTCTGGGTTGAGACTTTTCAGGAAAATAAACTTGCTGGGGTTGGTTAGACTAGGGAAACTCTTTTCTTAGGTGATCAGTCTCTTTCTAAATTACCACTGAAGTCCATTAGACAAACTGCGATGACATCTTGCGGGGTGTTTAAGCAACAGGAGTTTGGAAATTATGAGTAGGTGCTCTTTGCTTTTACTCCAGCTTGTGCCTCAAAATACTTTCAAGTTTCTTTGATGCATTTCTCACCAGAGTATTCTCTTGCAAAGATTCATCTTGTAGGACAACTTGAGGTTTAAATCTTTCTAACTCGTCTTTCAGCTAATTCAAATAGTGTTCCTCTTTTGTGATGTTCGCAAGAATGAAATAAGTTATGTGCAGAGTGAGATTAAATTTTGAAGAAGTTGAGACTCATTCTACGACATCTACCTATTTCTATCTCTCTTCTTAGGCAGTTTAGGTTTCTCCTTCTGTTAACTTTCTTCTTTCTAAATGTAGTGCTGCTTGAGTTCACTTAGAGATCGATTAAAACCTATTTTGAGAGATTCTATAGATCTATTCACTGGCTTAAATTACTCGGCTGGAAATTACTGCCTCTCCCAATTTTTAATTGCTAATACCTCGTCTATTTAACTTTTAATTAAGATTTCCTTCACTGAGCAGTAATTTAACTTGTTATCTTTAGTCTTTTCTACTTTTAGTCTTTTCTTTATGTCTTTTGGAGTAAACTTAAAATTATGTAAAATCAATTTAGTAATCTTACATATAATAATTTATAATTAAATAAAAATTGATTAAGATAAATAAACAAATATGGAATTTATAACAAAATTTTTATAGAGAGAACACTTTTCTAATTAATAAACTATCATAATTTCTAAGCTCTATGCTTTATGAATTTGATATAATTAATTTTATTCTAAATTAAAAAATAATATCTTTAATTAAGTACCTCTTAAATATTTATCATGGTTTACTTTCTCTTATAACATGATCAATTCGATTCTCTAAAGGTTCAAGCGCCTAATGACGATGAGAAAGCATCTATAAGCTCTAGATATAGGTGGGAATTGGTTTCTTTAGGTTGATTGGATCAGTCTCAAATGGACTGGAGAACGTTTTCAGAAATTAATTATGACTCGGACTGTAAGTCTTAATCAGAGAGAAAGTGTTTTAAGGCAGGAAAGACTCTGGGGCAGGGAATTATTTTTTCTCTTTCAGAGTCGTGTAGGGTAGATTGTCATTTGGCTTAGAGGCCTTTCGCTTAATCATTATACCTCCAGAAAACTGCAAAGGCTTGAGTCTTAGAGTAGACAGAGATTATGATTTTTCCATTTTAATTATACAATTCACTCCAAAATTATTAATCTGCAATTACAAAATAGTTATATAATGGGATGGATTATCTCAAATTAGAATGAAAAGTTAGATAAGAAGACTCATGGAGAGATAAAAACATATTTCTCATGAATGATCAGCCACTTAATTCTCCCTCTTAGAAATCTTTCTTTTATTAAATATATATCCTTTTTTCTTTCATTTAATTTCTTTTTAATGCAAGAATTTAGCAAAAATAAAAAAAAGTCTCCCTATATAAGTTCAGTATTCAATCTAAAATATTAACCCTTATCATAACTATAAACATTGCTACTTACAAGAAAGACAAGAAGTTAGACTCTAAAATTTTTAGACTCTGTATATAAACCTCGCAAAATAGTTACACTGATGAATTTTGTTATAATTTAATGCCTTATCAAATGGTAATAATTTATACCCATCTATTCACACTTTAATTGTCATTCGTTTTAGATTTTATAATTTTTTTTATAAATTTAATTCATTGTTTATTAACTTCTCAGCTATAAAATATTTATGGTACTTGTCTATATTTCAACAAGATCAGTGTAATTCAAGCAATTGACTCTTGGTCCAAGCTAACAAATATTTTTAATGAACTCCTAAAAATATAATTTAAATATGAATTTTAAGCTAATCACTCTATTTAATTGATTAGTTAGAGTGAGGACTTGCCCAGCAACCGTGCAGCCTAATGGAGCCAAGGATGCGCTGGCATCAGAAACGATACAAGTGCCAGCATTAAGAGTCATCGAAGATGGAAAAGTTATTTAAAGCTTAGAGTTGGATGGCATTGCATGCAACGGTTAACAGTTAGTGTATACAGGGTAGAAGTAGACACGGCGCTAGAATCAGCAACCAAAGTGAAGGCACTCAAATTTATTATCCCTGAGGGATGTGTACTATTCGATGTTATAGGAAGTACCGCCCACAACTGCAAACAGCTGGAGTGTAAAAGTGCTAGTGTCCTTTACTTGTGCAGCATTTAATCTTTCCTCGCTGAAGCTGCAACAGAAGTTGAGCACCCAGAAATCAAAATTTTAGCAATAAATTTTCTAAATAGTGAGGCTTGTGGATGTGGAGCCAACTCCCGTGGTAAATTAAAATAAATATTGTTGTTCCAGTTGCGGTAAGAGTTCCCGCTGCTGTATTCATCACGTTAGTACCGCTCGTATACGAGACAAGGTCAGATGTGTTTTAATGTGAGCACAAGCTTGCAACTTGCATCCATGGGGAATATTTACGATCTCTAATGTTTTATTATAAAGTATTCTTTTGAATTTTATAGCAGGATTTAAATTATGTTTCCATAATGAAATTATCTCTCCTCTCTTCTCATAAATTTTAATTATGAAGATTCTTGGACAGTCTACACTGTATCAACTCTCCCGAAAACATGAGAGCTTTTAATTTATTGAGTAGCACCCTGTTGAGTCTTTCGTTTTATAGTTATTACGTCTAATGAAGAATATAGCTTATAACCAATTAAAAAGTGAATTAATTTTATATCGATTAATTCAAATTCAGATTATCATGATTTGAAAAACTAAATTAAAAGAATTAAAAATCTGACAAATTTTACTTTTTTTGTAAGAAAGAAATAAGTTACACAAACTTAAATTGGCATGATATTTTTTGATTAAGGTCGAATACTGAATCTCATTACATTTGTGAAAGCCTAGGATTATAATTTAAAACATATCATTCTTCATTGTTATCAAATGTTCATATAAATTATTTTAACTGTACTTGTATTACTTCCTCAAACAAAATATTTAACTAATCCTTCATCTTAATTATATTTCGACATATTATAAATAATATGGAACTTTGCTATTGTCACTGTGATTAAAAATATAAATTAAGCTTATAAAATTATATAATTAGCATTGTTAATTATTTTTACAACTTGGTCAACTTCGCTTTGGTCTTAGTGTGCTATAATTATAATCTTCGAGAAATAATTAAATTTCTATTTAATTTAAAAATGACAAAAAATTAAAAGGCACTGATCGTTCCAGTGTTAAACATAGAGGATGGAATAATGAGGGATGGAATTAAAATGAAGAAGATTATTAGAGAAATATGCAGCATTGTACAATTTCACAAATCTCATGTAAGAGCTCGCTTAATCTAATATGATAATATGTAAAAGCAGATGTGATAGGCATGTCTGACGGGAATGTAACCAATTATAAAGTTATGGATTCCCATGGGGAACGTATTAGTGAAAGTAATATCCATCGTTTAATTATAATTGAACGAAATTAAGAATCGTAGAAGCTTCTTAATACTAAAATTTTAGAGCTAAAACAGGAGCTGCAGACATAGTGGCCATAGTATTCGTCTGTAGTGTCATGGTTGAGATAGATTCTATACCGCACCCCTATTATAGTTGTTATTCGTTTCAATTGTGAAACCGGACTTAGGAGCTCCATTGTAAGGATTAGTGAAAGAAGAAACGGAGAAACCGAGTGCTACGTTTGCAACTCTTGCGGCTGAATTAGTGACACTAAGTTTGCGAGTGGTCTAATCGTATGAGCAGGTGAGAGTGCCGGATAGTGTGGTTGTGCCAGTGCAAGTTGGAGTAGTTGTAGTGATGTGATGAGTTGTAGTAGCCGTGTTCCAGTAATTAAAAATTTAATTCTCAGTAGGGCAGAGTCAAATAAATAACACCGTTGGCTGGCAGAGCGTTCAGAATTTCAAAAGTAACGGTGAGCGTTTCCCCGGTGGAAACCCTAATTTAATTTGGGGGCTGTGGTTATCGAGACCCCTAAACCCGTTTTTAAATTTTTGGGTAAAAAGGTATGGCCCAACACTTTTACCAGCTAAGTATTATTTAAAAAGTTTTAAGTGTATGATAATAAACTTTGGAGACTTGATTATATATCTTGTTGTAAAATAATTTAAAGTTTCCATGTAGGTAATATCACAAGCTGTACTTGGGTTATTGAACTTAAATTCTTTAATTTTACGCTGTGATTATAGGATAGTTGTTGGAAATTGTCCCAAGTTTAATGATAACGGAGTCTGAATTTATTGAACACTAAGCAATTGTAACAGAAGCAGTGGAGCCTAAAGCTTAATAAATATTTTAAAGCATTCTTGATGGTCTAAATAGGAAAATAAGTGAAATTTAATTCTTACAGCAGTGCAGTCAGAGGTTGCAGTTGAGGCTGTGAAGGAGACGCCTGCTGGGAAAGTGAAGTAGAGATAGTCACCTGTCGAGTAGTAGCTTTTTGTGGTTGAAGCTGAATTCAGAGTTGCTGTTACCGATAGAGTGGAGCCAACATAGTTTACAGCAGTATTTGGTGATTGCACCGTTGCAGCCACTGAAGTAAAAGATTCAACTACACATGCAGATGAGCAGATAAAGTTTAAATAAGCAGCAATAAAAATAATATACAACAATTTGGATTTGAGAATAATAAATGTTATATTAAAATGTTTATAAAATTTACTCTACTAATTTTCGATTTAAAACATGTAAAGTTAAATATTTAAATTTCCATCTTTCATCAATATGTCTTTTTTATTAAATTTAAATATGATTGCTATCAGAATTCATAACCTAAAACCAGAGTTAAAGACTAAACATGAGAAAAATCTAACTTTGATCTCTCAAATAATTTGATTTAAATTTATTTTTAAGTGAATGAAAATATCCCATCAAGAGGGAAGGAATTTTCATAATTTTTCAAAATTTTAAACTTAAATTTTAAAATTTTTTTATTTAAAATAATTTTTTAATTTTTTTTAAAAAGGAAAAACATTTTTTTAATTAATGGTTTAAATTTAAAAAAATTTAAACAAGAAAAAAATTAAAAAAAATTTTTTTGAAATTAATTCAAATCCTTCTATATTAATTGAATGTTGACGGAGCACTTCCCTGTGGGACAAAAAGAAACGCATGTGTCATCCTTTGGTGACGTATTATCTAAGAAATATGGGTGTGAGCTTAACATATCACATGTTAGACAATTGGTATCGCTAGTGCAAGTCTTGCAAGGTGAAGAGCAGTCATTGCAAGTGTATGCAGCAGAGTTAGTGTAAGTTGTGGGGTAACTAGCCTCACAGTTTATTAAGCATTTGAAGGCAGTGGTGTAGTAGTAAATGTATTGAGTTTCAGTGGGAGCCGACATACAAGTCAAGCACTTGTCTCGATTCGTTCCTGTGCTTCCAGTGCAAGTTTTGCAGGGGTAGTTACAATCAAATTATGGCACAAGGCTGTCCAAGATCTGATCAATCGTATATTACTGAGAGGAGGAGGTGTAAGACAGGAGAGTAAAAGAAGCTGTGGCACCATTTTATGTTGAAGGGTTTGTGATAGGCCCAAGCTAAATTTGAATTTAATCTCCTTTAGTAACTGGAGCTGTAAATGCACTACCACCAACTGTTATGACAGCTCCTGAAATTGAGCAAGTCATTGTATAAATTGCGGTGTTAAACAATTATCAATAAAATTTTAATAAGTTAAAACAAATTTTGATTTATATATGACTCTGCAAATTGATAAGCTAGAAGGAAGAGTGACTGTAGAAGGAGCAGTAATTTTGAAAGTTCCACCAGCTGTGTAAGTATTCTTTGTGTTATAAAAGATATTGTAAGTAGTATACCTGGTATAGCCATACTTGTTTTACTCAAATTTTGGGAGTATTTATACAAGACTCCTATTATTCCTAATGAAATATTTATATATCCTTGTTCGCTCTTAAATTTTTATATTTTTTTTCTTCACTATTATTCTTATCTTGAAGGCTCTACTTTTGACACATCAAGAAAATAAAGAATTTCAGGGAAATCATTTGAATAATAATTGAAATAATATTGAGCATAATTTCTGAAAAGTAAATTTCTTAAAAAATTCAAATTTAAAGAAGTAATTCCAGTTGAAGTGTGTTAAATGTAACATAAGAATAAGCAATAAAAATTCTGAGTTTTAATTTTCTTCTTACTTTCTGTGAGGAAGGGCTCAACTCAAAGTTAGAAGAAAAAACATCGTAGCTAATAAGATTGTACAAATTATTTATAGTTGCAGAGAAGAGATATCGAAATTTTTTAAATAGAAACTCTAAAATTAAGTAATTAGCTACTTACCGTTTCATTAAGCATGTTGAAAATTACATACAACTCTTACCTTCTAAGATCTGCTTCTCTCCTATGCGAGCAAGAAATCTTGGCCAAAGTGACTCCTTAAAAAGGTAGAAAAACCCCTGCCTAATAATTTTGAGTCAGCGGGGATCTCTCCTACCTCAATGTGTCACACTTGCACTATTTTTCAAATCGTGGATTGGAAACTGGACCTTTTAATAATTTTAAATTTCAATTATAAGGAAAGTCGAGTTATGAAATATTTGGATTTAGATGAATGATAGGGCTTCTTAATTTATCATTAATACATTGGAATAAATGCGCTTTATGATAAAATAAATAGGTTTAAATTTTCAATTTTAGCTTTACAAAAGGGATGAATAAAACTTTGATAAACTATTTAAGAAATCTATGAAATTATTTTACATTAAATATCTTAAACTTACTTAAACATATAAATTTTATAATGAATCTTTTAGCAATAAAACCATTGCTATACAATTTAATTTTTTTTTAGAAATAAATTTTTCCTCCCATATTATATAAAATTAAGAATATGACCTGGAAGGAATAGCAGAATCTAAATTAGGAACTAAATGATTCGTATTATGACTGATTTTTAGACAGAGAGATTTCCCATATTATTTTTTTAAAACGTGGGAGATGAGGAACCTCCCCCTCTATTTAAGATTTCTCATATAAAATAGTAGATGAATTTGAAATCCTAGCTAAATTATTTTGACTTACCGTGGCAGGAGTTGTATCAGTAATAATAAATGAACTAGAGTAGGTTGCTATCTTCTATCCAGCCGATGATTGTACTTAGATTCCTGAAAATGTTGATGAGGAAGTAGTGCTGGAAGGATTAGTAATTCCAGCAACTGAAAACTTGAACTAGGTTCCTGCCGCAAGTGTGCCACTGAATTATTATAAAATATATAGAAAGTGAACGAGCCATACAGAGTGTTTTAGGTTGCTTCATTGAGTTAACAAGTAATGCCGGTCAATTATAACACAATAGTAAATGTATAATGACTTGAAGGGCCCGTGACTTCAGTTGGGAATCATTTTATATTTTATATGTGGATAAGGCGATGTCAATGAGAAGGTATCTTATTTAATTTGAATTATGAATAGGATTATTTATAAATAGTGCAAGAGGGACTTGAAGGGATATTTTTTATTAGGAATGCAAAGACTAAAACATCTCCAGTTACATGTGGATAATACTAATTTTGTTTGAGAAGGTATATACAGCTGTAGCTCCATTCACTCCGGTGTCTTGGCTTACTGCAAACTAGGTAAGATCTTGAACGGTGGTCATTTTTAAAAAAATCCATTCTTGTATTGGAAAAAAGTCAGTCAATAAAGGGTTAAAATTATATTTTCTTTATTAATTGAGTTTCTATAATTTATGAATTTAAGATTATACCAAAATCATCAATTTAATTTTATCATTGTAAGTGTGATTCCGGTTGTTTAAGATAAAATTGCGTTGCCAGAATAGTCAGTTGTGCTAACTTAGAATGTGGAAGTTGTGTCAGTACTTCTTGGATTTCTAATTCCAGCAATAGAAATCGTGAAAGTGGTAGAAGCGCTTGTATAATCGGTCGAGAAATAATATGTTATAGTTTATTATTTACACTCCGCTAGTAGTCGCAACAGTGCATGTTAAAAATATTTTGAGTTGGAGTTACAGTGACACCAGAAATAACAGCAGAACAAGATGGTGATGAAGAAGAAATCAAGGGCTCATAGAAAAATATATTATATTGCTCAGTTGGAAAGATAATTGTCACTTTTCCTCCGGCTGGAATAGTGGCCACTGGCTTAATGGTGAAGGTATAGGTATTGCCGGTAGTGTAGGTGACATATCCGTTTGAAGCAACTGTCGCTTGGAGTAAACTAGGACTCAAGAATAATCATTATTTCATTCATGAATAATAATTTACAGCTGATGTCGGAGTGAAAACATTAGTGAAGGTGCTGGAATCGATTGAGTAGTCTATACTGCTAATTAGTAAAATATTTTGGGAAATAAACAATTAATTAACTTTTTGAATTAATGATTTCTATGTTCTCAATAGATAAACCTTTTGTTGTGAGCGAGTTTAATATCAAACTACTCTTCTCATAAAATTATTGAACTCTTTCTCTCCCATGTTTTCTCTTAGATCTTTAAGTGATCTTATGTCGTCTCCTGCTTGCATGGCTGCCTAAATTGTTTCTATAAGCAGTTTAGAATTCCTCTTTTTATAAACTACGTCTGTAATTTTTAGATCAAGCATCTCATCGATCGCCAATCTTTTCATTCCCAAAAGAATTTAGCCTTCGAGAGCTTCGATATCGGAAGATAAACTTCTAGAGCTACCCCCTTTGATCGACTACTTCTTCCTCTATCTGCAAATACGACTCCGGATTTGATTCGAGGCAATTTTATTTTTGATCTTGTTTGAATTTTGTTTATATCCAAAACTTTAGTTTTATTAAAAATCAGTATACCACTATTCCATTGAGTTATTTCATCCGAACTTCTATGCTATTTCCTAGTCTTAAACTTTTGACACCGCATCTCTAGTTATTTTTCAATAAACTCTATTTACTCTCATCAACAAAGATTATCAAAGGAAGGTTGGGGCCCAACTTTTCGATTTGAGCAGCGAGCCATTCCCATCGTCTTTATTAGAGCTTAAAGGTAATTTCTCCACTTAAATCCTGCCTCACTTCAAGAAATCTCCAAATCACTTTAAAATTTAAAATTCAGGGTTTCCCCAAACATTCTTGAAGAATCCTTTCAATTCCTTAGTCACAAATAGCGCTGAACATGTAAGTTTGAGTAATGCTCAAATCCCAAACTCCTAAAATTTTTCCTTAACTACTGTGAAAGGCAGATTTCTAATAAGATATCAAATTCATCCATAATCATGATGTCGTAATTTTTTCTTGAAGCATAGTACTTTTGCAAAGTTGTAAATTTAAAATATTTGGTCCAAGAGGTTAAAGACATCTCTGAGTTTAAATTCTCAAAATTTCATTAGGAACAATGATCATTATCTTTTTATCTTGTTGTCTCCAATATTCTGAGATGAGGCCGATTACCCAAGTTTTGCCTGAGGCTGTTGGCATATGGCATTGGACTAAACTTTTTTCACAAGAGAGGACGCAAGCGGCAATCATTGCTTAATACTAATTATGTTTGTAGTCATCGCAAGCAGACTCAAGCTTTAAGGATATTTCAGTCATCATTTCAACTGAAATTTTCTTTTCACATTTGTACTATTGAAGTATTGGCTCCATGTGTTTCTCGACTTTGTCTTTCAGCTAATTTGATTTAATTGATTTGCTAGAGTTATTAGATAGTAGTTTAGTTGTTTCCTTAAGCCAGAGCTATTCATCCAATATAAAAACAGTTTCCATGTCTTCCACATCAAGGCTAATCATTTATTGCAAAACCACAAATAGTCTTTCCAAAGGTAACTATATCTTTTCTTTTGAAAGTACAAAGGTAAAGATTATCTCTTTTTGGTAAAACAAGTTCAAATAGTCTTTGATAATCAAACAAGGGTCTTGAGTTACTTAGGCTTTCCCAAAAAGACATATTATTTTTTCTCTAATTTCTTTGTCTTGTATCTCATGAATTTTAAGTAATTGCTGAGGCCAAAGAAAATTTTGAGGATTCTCAGATATCACTTTAATTTCTGATTTTGAAAGTCCTAAGTTTTTCAAATGCAACTATAGCGATTGCATGCTGAACTCATCAAATTTAAAGTTCTTTATGATTGTTGGATGGTACTGAACTAAATTTCCACAAATCGAAGGTGAGAGTGGAAGGTTTTTGTCTTTTAGATACTTAAATAGAGAAAGAATCATTCCTCTATATAAGCTCAAGTTTTCTTCTGGAACAAGGATAGGAATATCATTTTTATTTAGATGTGGATAAAGAGTTTCAAATAAAGTCCTTCCCTCTAAAATAAGATTTGGTAATTCTTCGCATGCGTTGAAATGAATTTTGATTACTTAGTCTGTTGAATATCCTTAGAGGAATATTTTAAGTTTTTCTAAATCCCTTTTTGCAAATAGCTCATTTAAATTTTTTTGTTCAATCATTAATTGCTCCTCTTGACAGTTTTCAAAAAATGTAGTGTCATGATCGAAGATCTTCATAAGTTGTTTTTAAACTTGAATTTTGAATTTCTTTTCGAAAGGTATTGAAATTTTCTAGTACATACCAAGAAACTTTGGCTTAAGAGTGGATGAGATTTGAATTGTCAAGTGGAGAAATTTCCAATTCTTTTTCTGAATTTATCAATTTTAATTTTGACTCCTTGTCTTCCTCATAGAGATCATTGAGAAATTCTAAGAGATCACTTTTTTCTTACTTATTGACTTTGACATGATTAGATTTTCGGCAAAGCCTTTACCTGTTAATCCTTATGTAGTCTCTGATTTCTTCTTGTTCATAATAAGATAGAGGGTGGCGTAGAAGGACTTGACTTTTTGAGATGTCTTTGAAAGTAAGTTTGAAATCTTTAGTGATCCTCCTGAGTATGTCTTAGGACTCAGAGTCTAATCCAAGATCACGATTCAGTTTTTCATCTAAACTTTTTAAACTTTAGAAATTACTTTTCTTGCTGATGAGTTTCTCATCTCGCTTTCGACGATGAGATTTTTGAGTTTTTCTTGAACTTATGTAAGAGCGATCATTAAAATCACTTTCACTTTCTTCACCACTTGAGGATGCATACTTGCCTTGGCTTTCACCTTCGGAGTGCATCATCATAATTGTGGTCTTTAAAATTAATATACTAATTAAGTTTTAATTACTAAATAGGAATTCGCAGATGGAGCAGCAACCACAAAAACAAAAACACTTAATTGAAAAATGAAACATTGCATAAAATTTCAGATCAAAAAAAACCATCAGATCAGAAAAGAAACACAAAACAGCATGAAGGAGAACGATTTAGGAGGCAGATCAGAAAAAAAACATTAATTTTTTTAAAGATTTTAATTTTTTTTAAAAAAACTAACTTTCTTTATTACTCAAAAGGATTATAGGTAGGAATTTAATGAAAATTAGGAGATTGTTAAATTAAATCAAAAATTAATGATCAATTTACCTTAGTTAAAAATCAGAAATTAAATATATAAATACGACTGATCCAACTTATTCCTATTTTTAAAAATTATTGACCTAAATCGTGATTTTCATAATAATATACCCTGGATCATTTATATTTATATCAATTCGGCGTGATTTTCAGAATAATCGAGCGATTCGGGCTCAGATCGGGGTTGAAATCAAAAATTGTGATATATAATAATTGATCTTGGATTTAAAATTTTTAAAATAAGCAACTTAAATCTTAAAACTGAAATCAAAACTATGGCTTCGCCAACTTTCTTTGGGCCCAAACCCGGGCCCGAACTGCCGATTTCTAACTTTTTAGTACGATTTCAAACATTTTTTCCCCCGTGGAACGATTTTGGGTTGAGTTCTGAACTTTTTTGGGGTAACTTGCCCCAAAGTTGGAGTTGAGTTCGTGAAAGTTGGTTTTAGGAGCTGCGGTCGCCGATTTTAGACTTGAAACCAT
>JAJKFJ010023755.1:0-11976 GCA_027382625.1 Tetmemena sp. SeJ-2015 | reverse complement strand
TCCCCTCTTTTAAAAAACTAATCCTATTAAATCCTCTGTATCGATAGGTTTTTAATCATGATAAAAGTGATAAAGCACATTTCCTTATAGTGCCCCTAACTAAGTTCCAAAAACTAAATGCCGTTGAATTTTGCGAAAAATGGAAACATTAAAAACAAAAATTTATTTTAAAACCCCCGGTGTCTCTTCGCTTCCTTTTCTTGTGTACGCTAGGTTGTCAACGATAGAAAATCTCATCGTCTGTGATCTTCTCTCTGGCTTTTTAAAGGGAACGCAAACATACTGCTCTGTGTAACAGGATAAAGGACTAAGCTTCAAAGCCTGAGTCTTCGCTGATCCTGCAGTAACGCACTTGAGTTATATTTCTTTCTACTCGTAAACTTCTATGTATCGTGCTTTTGTCCCAATCTTTTCATGAAGGTTTTGTGTGTAAAAAAGCTTCGTCAGCAATACAAACTTCACCTACCCCTCTCACACCTGAGCAGTGAAAATATTTCGATTATTAAAATATAAGGCTTAGGAAGTCTATAACGCGCTTCACTCGTTTTCACAGTTTTGTACTTTGCCTTTTAAAAACAAATGTTTTCATCACGGAGGATCTTGAGATAAGGAACTTTTCTTGGAAGTCTTCGCGAGCTACTCAAAACTGAAGTGTGCTTGGGCAAAGATTTTGAGGATCAATCAAATAATTGATGTAAACTCTTGAAACTAAAAAAGTGCATGAGGGAACAGCTGCAACTCCTAACTTTCCATCTCAAAACAACTTTCAAAAGCGAGAGTATAGTGTGGGACTCTAAAAATTTTTGATGGGGTTTATGTGAGAACTGGTATTTCTTGAAAGGGGGACTACATCCATACCTTAGAGTCAAAAAAACAATAGGTGGTCTTATTTTTTTGTAATTTTCCTTTTACTCGCTTTATAAAAAAAAAAATTAATTTAAAAATTTATTCTTATATATTAATGGGTTTTATTTAAAAACTAAAAAAATTTTTAAATAACATTGTGAATAAATTTTAAACTGTAAGATTTAATATTTTCTATTAAATTAAATAGAAATAATTATTAATTTAATTTTTTTAATTTTTTTTTCTTTTTTTAAAATTATTTAAGTTATATTTTTAGGTATGAGCTCTTATTCCAAAATTTCCTTTCACTTTAAGTTTCTCAAAGCCAACATCTCTTCCTAAAATTGTTGATTTATTCTTCTTAGAACTCCTGAATTTCTATTTATTATAAATCTTATTAAAATATAGAAGAGAATTTAATGCAACATAGTGACTGCTTTTCCTCTTAAATAACGACAGATTAATTAATAGTTCTTCAATTATATTTGGGTTTTGAGATCTGTAACACAAAAATGGAAAGATAAATAAACCTAGAGATTGAATTATGCAAGGGTATCAGCTTGTACCGTTCTGAGATACTTATCACACAAAGATCTTCATGAGCAGGAGGCATAAGTTGTTGAAAGATAAAAAGAAATACTGCAACACTCATGAGAAATACTCTGATAAAATTCTGGCTTCAGCAAAGTAGTTTTCAAAAGCAATAGCGTGTCAGGGAGCAACTCGAGAAGGACAAAAAATCAGAAGTTAAGCTTTCCTACAAGCATGGCCGCTGCAAATTATATTAGACACTGAAACTAAGTCAGGGAATAATTGGTCCAAGAGGCCAAATGCTCATTAGAATACAGCCGAATTGAAGGAGGATATAATACACAGCTACCGAAAATAGAAATACACATGCTTGATGTAGAGAGGATGATGTGCAAATCGGCTTTTAGGTTAGTGCGGATTGGCGAGGTAGATGGTTAGAATTGACGAGGTTGTTGGTGTGAATTGGCGAGGTAAGTAATCATACTCTAGAATTCCATCAATGACCTTCTCATAAGACTCCATTCTTCCATTTGGAGCTTAACTGTGCGTATTGGAGCTAAAGGCTTAGGACAGAGCAGGGATTGGAAGTAGCAGAAATTTTAATGGTGGACTATCTTTGACAAAAGATGAGAGTTGAAAGAATCAGAGACATAGGAGCGCAGAATATGCATGAAGTCGATATGAATCGAGAGGAAGCACGAATAGAAGTCAGCAAGAGTTAAACTTTGAGCAGTGGAAGGCACTCCAGAGTATAAAGCCAATCTTATATACGAGAGAGTCGAGAAATGAAAAAAGATACAATGAGAATCATATTAAACTTTTCTTTAGAAATTTGCAAACTAAGTCTTAAACCCCAATTTTAGAAAGACCTAATAATTGCCAATTATTTAAGAGGAAAAAAATTCACTATTTTACATTATATTCTTTCCTATAATCACCATCTAAAGATAAATTCTCTTTCTGATTGATTTTGTAGAAATGGATATATTGTATCTCTATGGATAATTAGAACAATTTTACTTCATCGCATTAACTAGATATTTCCCCAAATTTCTGGTTACATTATAAATTTATAATTTAAAACATACTTTAAGAATTTAAAGCATTCATTTTTATTTGCTTAATAAAATATTTTAATCATAAGTGAAATATTTAGGAAATTTAAGGTAAATATATTAGCCATTTAATAGATCAAATAGCTAATAAATCGTACTCACCTTAAATGAAGAATCATTAAATGCAACAATTATTCCTATCAGGAGGAGCATTCTAGGGTGTGGCCTTTCCTTTCTATAAATCATCAAACTATTTCAAGAGACTTGTGACAAGATTTTTCTATTCTTCCAATTCCGCTAAATACTTGTCATTCAACTTGGTGAGGTTCATATTAACCAAATATAGTCAAAATAAATTCAAAAATTACTCAAAATATTATAAATTTCTAATTTATTTTCAATATTATAAATAAAGTATTTAATTTTTTAAAGAGAGTTATATTATCCTACATTTTATTAAAAATAATTAGAGATGTATCAAGAAGTATCAAAGAGTATGAAATTGTATTTTATTTTTTAATTATTAAAATTTTGAACAGCCGTCAATAGGTGAAGATATTTCCTACTTCCAAGGAATCTATATAACTCCACTAACGGTTATCATTGTATTCGAAAGACCCTGCTTTCTCAAATCTCAGTATTTCTCCTCGTGTATTCTAGTCCATGCAGTTCTGTTTCTAGAGTGATCTATATGATAAAGCAGGAGACCCCTCAAAGGCTTCAAATGAAGACTTTCATTTACCGCCCCTTCATAAATTTCTTAAAACTTTTTTCTGGCTTTTCTTTAACAGTTCTCACAGCAGAATATAAAACTCCACTACGAATTAATTACTTCTTAATTCATAATATAATCTGCATTATTTAAAATGAATAAACATCATTCTCCAATTCTTTAAAAATAAGCCAATAGCATTTCAAGCATATTTACTTTCAATGATAGAATTTTTTCCTAGTCTTTTTATAAATTATATATCTTCCTATTTCTCAATGAAAACATTTAATATTGATATTGGTACTTAAGCTCAGGATCTTCTCCTTCATTTATCGATTTCAAAGTTTTCTTGTCATACACTTGGCTGTATTGTTCGTAAACGTCTTCAAGAGTTATGCTTTTGAGGTAGCTCATATCCTTTATGAATTGCTTCTCTTCTGCTAAAGTTTTCTCAAAAGTCTGCAGCTCTACAACTCTATAGTTCAGATTATCTTCCTCAGCTTGAGCCATATTTTTCTCAAAGGTAGTAAACCTTGAGTTTAAGTCTGCAAAGTCTTTTAAGAGATTTCTCTTGCCTTATAAATGAGTGAAGCCTAACAACACGAATTGATCCTCAGAGAATTCTATTAAACTTAAATAGAAGATATTAATTATAAATAATTATCAATAGCAAACTCTCTGCTTTTATTTGATATAAAAAATATTTAAAATGAATTAAAAATGAATTTTATTACAAATAAATATATTATGATTGAGAATATAATTGAATTTTAAGATGAATTAAAACTACTAGGATTGATATTAAATTTGATGGCTGTTTATATATGCCCTCTTGTATTGATAAAAAATAAAAGACTGAAATTTATAGTATATATTCAGTTTTAAGATATATAAAATGCCAATTTAAAATTTAAGAGCTTACCAGCGTTAATTACATTCGCCCAGCAATGTTTCAGTAATAATCACTAACCATTTTTAATCATAAAATCGGTAATTTAGCCACTGGACTTCTTGCGACTGCTTTACTCAAGGAGGACTCTTGATCTATCTGTGCTTTAGTTATTTAGGCTTCAATTTAATTTTTATCTTTCTTATTTCCAATGATTGACTCTAATTTCGATGAATAATTTTTGTGCTCATAAAATTATGTTATCCATTCCAAAACTAATTTCATTCTCTCATCTTTTAATTCAACGAAATAATCAGTAATTTCGCTTTGCTAAAATGTTTTAAGTTTCGAATATCTCTAATAACTAATTACTTCATAGGCTAATAAAGTTGCGGTGGCAAGATTTGTTTATTAAATATGCATTTTCTTTTATAAAAAAATGAAAAATTCATGCACTTTCATTTTTACAATCTCCACTGATTTAGATTTGTAGGAAGTTGTGACTCATGCTTATTATAAAACTCTTAGCCACAGATTAATCTCCTCTCCTTTTGAATCTAAACTGTTGTTTTAAATTACATATAAATAAATTTAATAAACTTAAATATAGCACATACTTGTTTCATTTATTATAAATTCTCTAGTATTTAAAGAAACAAAAAATAATATGGCTTTGATGATCTAGAATCAGATAATCAAATATAAAAAGGCTAATTTAATATCAAAGATAAAAATTTGCTTTTATTTTCTTGATCACAAAAATGATGCATTATATGAATAAGGAATCAATATTTTATTATATAAACTAATCTGAATAATTTTTCATAACCATTTTGAATCTCTTTCATTTCAAAGAACCAATTAAAAATTTAAAAACTATCTTATAATTGCTCATTGTACTTTATTATTTTTATTAATGAGATTTTGCAATAAATTAAATATTAAAATTAATTAGAGAATCAAAATTTTAAATAAGTTCAAGTTTATTCTCTCAAATGGGATGTAAGCCTAAAATAAAGAATAAAACTATATTTATTTTTAAATATAATAGGTATAACCAACTTCATAACCTTTAATTCAAATTATATTTTTAATTAAATTGTTTATAAATTTAAATACTGACTGTTCTACACTTTATTTAATTAAATTGCAAAAAAATTGTGAATCTTAATAAAAAGATAGTTCAGAAATTTTACTCTTCAAATTATCTAAAACTATTTGCAAATATTTTGAAAAAAATTTTGTTTATATATTTTGAGGTATATCTCTCCTGAAAAAATTTAAGCCCTTTTTATAAATTTATATCTATTTTATAGAATATTTTTTTTTTAAATAAAATGAATACTTACTTTTCTTTAGGATGATGCCATGGAGAAGGTGATAGGGATGGCCTTGGAAATAATAGAAATAGAATTACTCAAGAGAAGAAGAGTTGGATAATAGAAGAAAGAAAATACCTAAGAATCGTAATAAGCTACACAGGATTATTTGATATTCTTGTTGTTGTTGAAGCGTGCATAATTTATTCTTCATCAATGATTATTTCTTTGGGAATTAAAAATCATATTCTTTATTTTTAAATTAAAGATAGAGCTCTATTTTGCTCTATTTTATTATTTGGACAATCTTAATTAAGCTTTTTAACATTTAAAAATAAAGATATTAATTTTAAGATTTAATTATACTCTATATTATAAAAGCCTGTCTTACATCTTCTACTTTTAAATTAATAAATTAAAAATATTGAAGATTCAAATATAAAATAGAATTATTAAAATAAATTAATCTAATAAACTAAAATAAAACTAAATTTTTCTTTTAAAGCATTTATTATTTACGAAGTAAATTAATGCTTTAAGTGGTCATTATTAAATTCATGATTCTTCATATGTACAAAAGTTCTACAGTAATAGTCAAAATCTTTATCTGTTGTCTCTATACAAAAAATATAAGAAATCTCTCAGAGAATTTTGACAGAAGAAGGAAGATTTAATTCAGTAAACAAAAATTAGAATTAGCTTTAAAAATCAATATTAGAATTTAATTAATCCTATTAAATTTCAATTAATAATAAAAAAATAAATTGAAAAAGCTAAAATTAAAGAAAGGAAATTAGGAAAAACTACTTTTCTATTAAAATATAAAAAGTTTGTCAATTTTTATTTGAATTAGAATTCTCTAATTATTTATACTAGACGGTGATATTTCTTCTTGAATTTATCCAAACCTTCAAATATTTCTTCGCAGGCAATGTTTCTTAACAAATTTCTGTGGTCATGAATTAGATTTTGTCTAACCTCTGAGCAGCCCAAACAGTAGTAGATTTCATTTGGGTGGCACTTCTAATCGCAGTAGTAGATGCGATAATTATCGTGCTTGCTGCAGACATCAACTCTAGATAAGTCAATAGGTGCGACGACTTCTATTTATGATTATTATCTTAAGTCAGCAAAGCAGAATTCTTTAAATTTATTTGTTTAGAAATGATTTTAAAATTCTAAATATAAATTAAGTTTCTTTGAAATTTAAAGTAGGCATTCAAACTCTCTCGAATTCGCATCAATTGTCCTTATGCCGCGTCCTATGGTGCTTTGATCATAGCCCTATTGACAGAACAGAATTTGTATTGATATCCGCGTGTACTTTCCGCGAAGTGCCGCTTGTAGCGTGCTTTGACTATAGAGAGCACCTCCTCGATGGGATTACAGACTGTCAATTAAGGAGAGTTGAAGATGAGTTTTATTTGAGAGGCAGCGCCCGACTACGCAACTGCACGAGGGTAATGTACTCTGAGGTTATATAGGAAAACTATGAGCCTCTTCTCTAGATGGCACTCCATCAGCTGGGTCATCTCTCTTTCGATGAACTTGATGGTGATAGACATCTTGGGTAACGCAACTCAGCGTGTGCGCTGACCATAACGAGCGCTGCATAGATATGAACTTGATACTCTCCTATAGCCGGACCTGGTTCTTGTAAGGCTAGGCCCAGGACCAGATGGTGGCTTGGTAAGGCTTGGAGATTTTCTTGTGGTAGTTGACTATGCAAGCTTTCTATCCCTGAATTAAAGTATTCTCCTGTAGCGCTAGCTTATCTCCTCAATATCTCTTCTCGCTTATGGCTGTCCAGGCTGTAGCCGCTCCGAGTCACTTTGAACTTTATTCCATGAGCGCAGTAAATCCTTCAAATGATTTTTGCGAGGTAACATAAGAGGCTAAGGTGTTTCCACGATGCCTGGGTGTAATAACTCAAGAGAAATGATATGCTCAAATGTCATCTATGCGCGCGGCTGAGTTCTATCGCAATGCGTAGTCAAAGGCATGAGAGCCCCTCAAAATGCTTTCTGTATGGAGTACAATATTCCTTCAATCTAAGTCATGATATCTGTGTAGGAGTAATAGGCCATGTTGTCCGCGGTGGGTGTCAATATTTTAAACCTCAGCAGGATATATAACCTTTATATCTATGGCCGCAGTGCCTTCTTCTGCATTGTGATGTTCTAAATAATTTTAAGATAAATAATAATTCCTGATAAATCCTTTATCTTTATTAATCCTACTTGAATAAATTCTTTGCAATAAATGAATTTAAATTAGAAATTAGGAAAGAATGTTTACATTAAAACACTATAGAAACTTTTAAGCTCAAACTTAACAAAGCTTTGCAATTTGATATTCTAAATAAAAAATTATAATAAATAAAAAATTTCTTAACTTATTAAACTAAATAAATAAACTGATTCTTTGTCTTGAATAACATTGCCTATCTTGTCTTGCTTTTCATTTCCTTGATGTCTCATTTTAAAAATTTGTTGCGTTGAGGACTTCGCTCTGTGGTTTGATTAGTTATGTATTTTTACTAAATAATTTTAAATGATTATAAACAACTTCTTAAATTATCTTAAATCATTATGAGAATATATTGGGAGAAGATTAGAAGTTAGAATTTTATAGATTAGATTTAACTTAAATCTGGATTTTAAAAAATTGATAATATTTTTTGTAATTTAATTGTGTAATAACACTCTTTAAAATGAATATATTAAATCAGCTTAAATAAACTAAAAAATTCCAATAATGGAAAATTAAAATTTACCAGTGCTTAACTTCTGAAACCAATATAATTTAATCAAGACATAATCTACTTTAGTTTGGAGTTGTAAATATGAAATCATGCACATATTTAAATTTAAAAAAAAATTAAATCTCCTAAGTAGTGTAAATATTTAGGATTCATTTTTCATTTTTGTACCAAATTATATTTATAAAGGGAATCTAAGAGCTGAATCTAGCATGCACATAAGAAATTTTGACTTAGCAAAAATTATACATTTTTAGAACCTTTAGGGAAAATGATCTTTGAATTGTTGAAAATAAGAATCAAAATAATCATTGTGGCTTTTTTATGATCTGGCTCATACTCTGTACTCAGTTTTCATTCTCAGTATCTTCTGCTAGCTAATGAATAACCAACCCTCTTAGAATTTTTAAATCTAAAGTAATAATTTTCTTTAAAATGAATTAAACAATAAAACTAATTTTAATTTAAAAAACTATGAACTCTACTAAATTACATGGGCACTTTCAAAATGGAAAAAAATTGATTGCAGACTTAGCTACTGAAAGACGACTGCTCAAGTCACTCTGTTATTTAAAAAAATATATGATCCATGCATAGATGACCATCAAGATATAAATTTATAATCATGATAAGTTAAATGGATTTTTTTAATTTTAAATTACAATTGAAGATCATAAAATTAAGTTTGGAAATGTTCTAACATAATTAAAAAAGTTCTGTGAAGTCAATAACCCAAAGTATAAATTTTTAAAATTATCCAAAAATTAAACGTAAATAAATTAACTAAAGCCATCTTACATAGGATAGTAATTTCGGTTTCTTAACTAGTACTGAATAAGTGTTGAGTTTTGAAATTGATTATTATTTATATTCCTCAAACTTTACTTTACTTTAAAAGTAAATAATTAAATGGGAAAATAGAATACATTTGCAGGCAGATGAGAATTATTTAAAATATGAAATTAAATAGCATTAAAAGATTTTTAAAATAATTCTTAGATTTAAAAATTGACTTCAATTTATAAAAATTATTAATTTCAATACTGATACCTAATTTATTAAGTTTTATTTTTGGAGAGAACTCTTATTTGTTAATTAGTTTTAGCCTATTAAGGACATGATCTCCAAAAATGTTGACTTGCACTTCAAAGAAGCTAAAGTTTTGAGTTATTCAAAGTCTTATTTAAAATTAGAAATCATTTTAAAATTCATTATAAATCCATTCTTTCTCTTCTTAAAATGCTGTTTTCAATATAAATTTATTCCAAAATTATGCAATAATTTGGTGAGAGATTTAAGATTATCAATATATGCTAAAAAAAGCTTATTAATAAAAATAGTATTTTTTCTCTTAAAGTTAATCCATAATGAAATTATTTGTTGCTTTACTATTATTCATTAAATTAGCATCTTAAATTTAAAAGTTAATCACTGCAACAAATATTCGCCAACTAACTGAATATGCAAATCAATCTGAGTTCATCTAGCAGCTCCTGAACGATTTTATTTAAGTTCTAAAACAACAAATTTTTCCTAGAGTGTGGCGAGGAGCTTTCTTAATTCTTCCAAATCAGTTGACTATTTACAGTTAGTCTCTTTGAGGCTCATATTCACCAAATATAGTTAAAACATAATCAAAAATCTTTTTTTTCATAATATAATAGATATAGAATTTATTCAAAATTATAATAAAGTATTCATAAGTTGAAAATAATTATAAAAATGAGAAAATTATTAAATAGAAACCCTTTTGCCCAAATCAGGTCGCCCTTGGTAAAGAGCTCAAGGCTGAGCGCGAGGGCCGAGGTTTGATAGTACAAACTAATCTAGTAATCCAAGGGGTGAGTAGATTAGATAATATAATAGAGAGGTGAGAGGATTATGGCGAACCCTAGTGCCGATTGAGAACTGTACTAAGTCCTAAGCTGTAGCCCGTTGGCCCTAGATTAGTTACCTCCCTCAAAAGAACCTGGCGGGTTAGGATTAAGAGTATGATGCTTTAGTAATTACATTCGCAGCCTGTAAAAGAGTGCATGAGGGCCTGACCACTGATATATGCACTACTCAAGTTGCTCCATTGTGATCGCATAGCAAAGATCTGTGCAAGGCTAGTCAAATAGGTAAGCCTTATATGAATTTTTCTTACAATTACTGGCCAGCTCTTGATCAAATTAATTTTATGCAAGAATAATGCCTGCAGATTCTGATATGCTCAGTGTGAGAGCCGACGTGGTTGGTCTAGTTCAATAAGGATTCCTTCTCACTCTCATATATTAGATCTGTGCATCACCACTAATTAAACAGATTCCTAGACTCTCGTATGTGTGCTTTAGGCTACTATTTAATTTTTTTCCCTGCTTGGTTTTCTTCTTTAATTACGCTGAACTCCTTAATTGTGAAGAGCTTTATTCCTCCATTTCTTTATTTTGATTCAGAGTAACAGAATTTGTCTTTGAAATTCAAATTTTCTACAAGGGTCAAAAGACGATGATATTTTTATTCTCAGGTGCCTATTATCTCATACGAAAATGCCTACTTTCTCATATCTCCGCATTTCCCTTCAGTGTATTTCAGTCCTTGCAGTTCGATTTCTAGAGTGATCTCATTGTTAAAGCGTAAGAAATCTCGGAGGTTTTTAACCCTCTGAAGATTTTCCCTAACCACCCTTTTGGAGTCACCTTCCTTAACACTTTTAACTAAAATGACTAAAGAGTCCTCAGAGCAGAAGCAATCACTCCATATCGAATTAATTACCCCTAAATTTGTAATCGTTTCTTAATTTATAATATAATCTGCCTTATTAAAAATGAAACAACAACATCTTTCTGCATCTTTTTAAATTTAAGCCAATAAACTATCAAACGTATTTATTTGCTTTCGATAGAATTTTTAAAAATCAATTTTATGGATTATAAATGTTCCTTTTACCCATTTTTGATCATTCCATATTGATATTGGGACTGCAGCTCGTGATCACTGCCCGCATTTATCATTTCTAAATTTGGGTGGCTGTAGACTTAGTTGTAATGTTTGTAAACCTCATTGAGAGAAATGCCTTTGAGGTAGCTCATCAACTGAACTAGCAACTTCTCTGATTCAAAGTTTTTTCTAAACTTCTAGAGCTCTACAACTCTCAAGTTGGTATTATCTTGCTCAGCTAGACTCATCCACTCATTAAAAGAAATTAGCCTTTGGTTTAACTCGATATAATCTTTCTAGAGATTCTTCTGGCCTGCCAATGCACTTAGTCTTAAAATAGACAATTGATTCTGGGAGAATTCTATTAAACCTATAAGCAAAAATGTTTTTTAGAGATTAAGTTTAATATAGAGATGAGGGTTGATTAAAATTCAAATTAAATGAGTAAGTTAATTAAAATTGATTTGAGGATGACGGTTGAAATGTCGCTAAATTACACCATAAGATAAAAAGAAGAATTATAAGATCTTTATATATCCATAAAAATTTGAGTAGTAACTCTAATTACTAACTTAAGAGTTGAAAATAAAAGCATAAATTGAAAAATGAAGATGGATATCACAAGAAATCTAGCAACTAAGAGGTTTTATTGAAATAAGTAAAGAAGAAACTCATATTAATAATTTAGGTCTCAAAAAAGCAGCATATTAGGGGGGATAAATGTTAACTTCCAAGAAATTGCAACTCCTCATTTTTATATTAGCCAATCATCAATTTACATTAAATTATCAACTATAATAAATACACAACACCTTCATGAAGAAGAGTTGGTGCAAGAAGCACGATAACATAGAAGTTTACGAGTAGAAAGTAAATATAACTACAAGTGCGTTACTTGCAGGAATCAGCGAAGACTCAGGCTTAGAAGCTTATGTCCTTCATCC
>JAJKFJ010023754.1:0-11157 GCA_027382625.1 Tetmemena sp. SeJ-2015 | reverse complement strand
TCACCAGTGGGGTTCGAACCCCCCTCCGGAGCAGCCTCCTGCCTGACCTAGGAACCACTTATGCATAGACATCTAACACGCAGAGGACAGGGAAAGAGACATGCTGAGGTGGTTTTAACTATTGCTAAGTCTAATTCGATGATGGAGATTTTATAAACGAATATGGAGACATTACCTTTTCGTCTTTCCCTCCAACTTCTTTAAATCTGGCTTATGGTCATGAAACTTAATCTTATACTTCGTTCTGTTACACTCTAATACTTCTAAGACTTCTCTAAACTATTAAAATTAGGCGGGTGAGCGAACATAACGTAGCCCAACATATTAATTACTTAATTATAGTTTTAAAAATTAATTCTAAATCTATTATATTTAGAGAACCATAGGAGTGGAGATATCATTCCTTCAACATTCTTTGCTGTAATTGATAAATATGGATAAATAGTAACTTCATCAAACTAGTCCACTGTTCTAATTTATGTAGATAATGATTTTCAAATTTCAAAATAATTTTTTTATTTTAATTAAACTTCAGCCACCTCAGTATATTCTCCAATCTTAGAAGGGCCAAATCAATTCACAGCTTTTAATGGTGTTTTTAATATTCATGGAGTTTAATTTACAGGCACCCCAGGTCTGAACTACAGTATTTTAATCAAATCAGATGCCATAGACGAGTAAAGCATACCAAACCAGAATTTTATGAGTTCTAATAATATAGACAATCTTAATCTTCGAATAATTATAAACCTCAGATCGTGTTTAGTAGGTGATTATTTTTAAATTGAGCAGCTTACAGTAGCAGGCAAATGCATAGAATGTCCTTAAAATACCTATTTAATTGTAAAGCAAACTTATTTCTTTATTATCGTTTTTAATTTTTTAACTTCTCCTGGAAGTTACTTTAAAAATAATATTAGTTTTAAGTTGTGTTTCATGTCCCCAAAGTAAAGCTAGCTGTCCAGGGGGATCTAAAATTTGGCCTAGACCAGGTTTCTGGAGAGCTTCATACACTTCAGATAGTTTATATCAATTTGATCTGAAATTTTTTTAAATTTAGATTTGGATTATTTTATGAATGCTTTTATACCGCTTCTTGCATCGGAATAAGTTCAAGCGAATAATTGATCCCGGAGGATTAATGCTCTGATGAATATCAAGGAATACTTTGCAGCGATTGCAAGGATGGGTATTTTATATTTTTACTCAAGAGTCTCTTCCTTCAAGTGTGCTAATAGATTAGAATTGTAGTTGCTTAGGGTGGTAGCAAATAATCAATTAATAAATTGTAAATTTGTCTAAAGCTTTTCCCTTATGTGAAGAGAGTACGTTTGAATTAATCTTTAATTAATAACTTTAAGTAGTTGTGACCGCCGTGCTAATTAAATGATAATAGATTAACATTTAGGGATCGGAGTGGCTGGAGATTAATCTCAGATTTAATTTGAGGATGGAGCTCAGATTTATTAAATCCTCACTTGCGTGATTCTACAACAACTAGGAATACTATTTTATAGCTCCTATAGCTATCTCCATTATAAAATATCAGAGAGTATTCTCGGTTAGTCTTCAATTAATATATTCCACTTACTCAATTTTATCTTATGCTATCTTTAAGTGTCCTTCCTAAACAGTAAATATCGTCAGACTAATATTTGTTGCTCTTGCCTTAATTTTAAATTTTCATAAAATAAGAATTGCAATCCTGGTATTCATGACTTACTCAACTCTTAAAAAATTTAATACTTGCTGGAGCCACAGACTAATTCAATTTCACTAAACTATTTTAACTTTTCAAATTAAATGACCGATATATTTAAAATTAATTATAAATTATGCAATAAACCACTATATAGTTTAGTGTCTATACTAAAATTTTGTTTAACCATTTACAACTCCTCATGATTTAATAATCAAAAAATGAAGATACGCTAAATTGATTATATCTGTATTCGAGATTTCTTGGAGTGAAGAGATAAAAGAATTTCTGTTTGGAACTGAGCAAATATCCACCGCATACACTTAACTCTTTAGCTTTGAATAATATTTTATGACTGTTTCATCTCTTAATAGCAAAGTGATTACACCAATTTATTTTTGTAAATTAGTTTTTAAATCAAACAAATTATTCATTAGAAAGTTAAATTCAAGAACCTGTGAAGTGCGGCTAAAGTTTGCTTGGCTGGATTAGGAAGATTAGCCGGGCATTACTATCTGTCTCGGTTCCGTTTCGTATTCCCCTTGAGGCGATCTAGTATAATAATTTGTGGTAAGTGGTGTAGTGCATCTTGAAGGGTGCATGGATTGTGGCGAGCTCCAAAGCGGTGCGAAAATTGTATTACATCCCAAGCTGTAGCATGTTGGCTCTAGATTAGTGAACCATTAAAGGAGTTGTGGGGCCCTAACAAAGAGCAAAGATTCCGGTTGAAATCCTCATGGAACCTAGAAGGTCTGTTGCAAGAGTATGTTACTGTAGTAATCGCAGATTCAGCCTTTGAAGTTGTGCATTTGATGCCTAGCCACTGGTGTATGCACTACCCATGTTGCTTAATGGTGATCGCCTAAAACCATTGATTCATATTGGTCTAGTCAATTTGGTAAATCTGTTATGTTTTTTTCCCCTTATGCGTTCCATGTCTAACTAACACCAGATTCGAGGTTTTTTTGCCCAAAGCGATGAGTTGATTGATATGGACTTAGATTGAGAAAATAATTGGCGTCATGGCGTGATATCTGTTTATTGCAATGGTCACACTTGATATGATCATGTTAATTAATGCCCTGTGAGATAACTCCTTAATTCCTTAAAATCAGACGAGGATATATTTCATAAAGCTTGTTATAATCGCTTTGATCCCCATCTTCATGGCTCCATGTTGTTATTTAGCTACTGCCATTTACAAGCTAATATATTTGGAATATAATTTAATCTCTGATTAGTAAATTTTATAAGTAGCTCATCTATTTTGATAAATCTTATTCTTCTCACAATTTATTTTTTGCTTGAACTTTTAATGCATTCTTTTCTATTTAGAGATATTTGTTTTATAAAATAAAAATGACATATAATTTTCTCCTTATTCTTATTTATCATAAATGTTTGAGCAGAGCCTTTAAACATACATCTTCTTATAATTTTCCATATGAAGTAATTTGATAATCCAATAAACTTATTGCTATAAAAGTGAAAAAAGGAAAGAGTTTCGAAATACTGAGTAAGTTTACATCAGGTCTAATTGTTTCTCTCTTCCTATATTAGAAAAAATTAAATTAAAATTTAAAGTGTCTATGTTTTAATTTAGCTCACCCATCTATTGTTCAATACATGTTGTACAATTTCAGATGCCAGACCATCGAAGGAGAAAGCAGATTGTTTAAGGACTTGGAGATAGTGTGCTGGAGTGATAATCACAAATTCTATAGTCAGGCGTTCGCTATTCCTAGTATTTTATTGTGGGGGCTTGGCATTCCATTTGTCGCACTTAAAAATACTTGTATTATCACTTGATCAAGAATATATATATATTTATTTTTATTTTATTAAAACCTTAATAAATGCAAAATAAATATTAATGCTGACTAAATAGAATTCTACTTTTTTGCTACAATTATTTAGAGGGAGTAATTACAAAATTTAATTATACAAAAATTTTAAGTTAAAAAGTATTGTTAAAAAACTCTATTTGAGTACTTTATTATCTAAAAATAATATTTTTAATTAAAATTTGGTTCATATTGATTAGAAATAGAGAATTTTTGGATTCTCTAACTTTAAAAAGAAAGTACGGTTTCCTTTACAAGGGTTATAAGCAAAAGTTTTATTTCTGGGATATCGTAATTGTTTACAGAAAAATGATGATTATCTTCATGGCGGTGTTTTTGAGAAATGAAGGCGTCATCGTTTAAACACTCGTAAACTATAAATATAATTAAAAGTAGTGATCTTGATAATTTTTTTGTTCATGATGGCTCATCAACATTTTTAGCCCTTTATAAGTGATTCTCTGATGCATTTAGAAAGTCTTTCGCTTTTGATTTCATTGGGAACTTTTTACATTGCGATATTCTTCATAATAAACAAGCCAGCAGTATGGATGGCTGAAAATTCTTAGTATCAAGATAGCTCTGTTTATTTGTCTGATGAAACTCTCTCCCTACTTTATGCTTTTGTAATAACTGGGAATTGCATATTCTTCATTAACTGGTGCTACTTCATCATAATAGAAGTAAATACAAGGTTGAGGAAGAAGGCTCCCAAAGTTTATCTGCTAATTTGCCTTTGTCAGTAAAAGAGTAAGTTTGAAAAGTAGGAGATAAAGTACGAATCTCATCTCTAGATGCTCAGCTATAAAGAGTAATTCGAACAAATTTTAGAGTCATTAAATAAATAAAAGCCACTATTTAAAATCCAAGAATAAATAGACAATATTTTAAATAATTCCTCTATCTAAATTCAAAATATCTATTTATATTCAAACTTTTCTAACTATAAATAAAAAAGCATATAAAAAATGACGAAATTAGTTTACTTATTAATAAAATGATATAATTAAAAATAAATCATTATAATCCTTATAAAGAAAAGGTGACCTGCATTTAAATCAAAAATCATTATCAAAGTTAAAAAAGTATTTAAGTAAGCGAAAAGTAAACTTAAATTAAGGATAAATTCAATTATAAGTTTATTGTGTATAGCTTTACTAAAAATAATAAGTGAGGATAAAGAACTAAATCCATTTAGTTCTTCTTAGTTTGAAACTATTGCTTTAAAATAATCCAAGAAAAGAGTTAGTTAAGTAAAGAAACAGAAATATAAAAAGAAAGTTTCCAAATAAAGTAAATTGAGCAGCGCAATAGTAAAATGAGTCGTTGTAAAGACAAATAAAATATTTATTTTTAAACCTTACACAAATAAGATGTAAGTAAAAAGTATATAATAATATGGCGAGGATTAGGAAGCAAAAATATAAAAAGCTTAATATCCAAAAAGTTAGATTTTGTTCTTTTAAAATTATCCCTATTTTTGTAAATTTTACTCTTTAAAGCATCTCTAGTTTATATTTTAAATATATTAAATAGCTACTATTGCTGTTTTTCTTTTACAGCAAGACAATAATTAATTAAAAAGAAAGTGACAAATTATATTTTAGTTCTTAAAAAGCGCATTATATAAGTATCCACACTTAGAGCTCAAAATATTAAATTAAAATATTATTTCTCTTAACTACATCCTATTCGCTATTTAAATCTAATTAATATTTACATTTAAAGGTAAATGTTAATTTAAGATGTGAAGCTAAAAATTGTCTCGAAATTAATTTTCAATGCAAGAAATGTGCAAATGCAGCTTGTCCTATGCTACTGGAATAGAATTGAAAATTCATACTGATAAATCTCACAATTTTTTATTTATACGTTATGTAAATTCAGTTCTCTTCAATCGAGATGAAAATATTCAGGAATAAAGTTTAGAAGCCTAAATCTCTCAGATACCAGAATAAATACTTCATGAACATGTCTTCATCTTAAAAATTAATCAAATTTCATAATTATTATTTCAGGGTACTAAAATATTTTTTAAGAATATGATTTAAGAAAAATATGAAACCTATAATTTTAGCATTTCCCCTATTTTTTGTGAAATAAATTTGCTTTAAATTAATTATTGTAATTGAAAGTATATCTCTTTTTCATTTATAGAATATTTAAGAAAAATGAATGACACAAACAATGTCCAATAAATTAAAATGATTTTATCAAATAGAAAAATAGAATTAAAATATATTTGTGAAAGATTGCAATATTAAATTTCAATATTTATTAACAATTATTATAAGAAGTAATACTTTATAAGAATATTAACTTTTAATAAGATGAAATATTAACAAGTAGTAGTTTCAAGCTGATTGTTATCTAGGTTAAATTTGAGTGGATTTGAACCATCATTCACAAAATCTTATCCTATAATTATATATAACTTAATGATTTACCAAACAACATTACACTTTTTATTACTAAGTAGCATAATATGTCGTGCATTAACTTACAACATCAATGATCTTCAAAGATGAGAGGAAGAAATTGCTAATCATGGTAAATATTTATAGTTAAATATAATTCATTCCTCTGATCTATCGGGGATATTTTTATATTACTTGCACAAAGAACATATTAGACTATCTTTGTTCTTATTTCTTGAAATATTTACAACATTTAGATTGCAAAAACATTCAATTAAATTAAGAGGCTTGCTAGAAAGATACTTAACAGGAAAGAAAGGTAAAGAACGCGCTTTAATTTTAATGTTACTTATTATGACAAAAATAACTTTTGTGAGACAGCTCGCAAATTTCATTTTGTTTCTCATTCCAAAATTTCACTTAAATGATATTTTTAGTGCTGCTTACCTGAATTACTACTAGACTATAATATAAGGCTCAACTCAAAATAATATAGAAAGAATATGATTATTGAATCGAAAATTACATATGCAAGTTCATTTTAACAAAGAGACACCTCGCTAGAGAATAATATTTACAATAAGTTCTTGCGTCGCACTTAATCAAACTTATTCTTTTTCTCTCCTAACTACTTTTTATTTGGAGACTATTTCTTGAATTAATTTAATTTTTGTTCAGGTATAGGTTATTATCAGCCTTACTTTTTGTTTAATTTATATTCAGAGTTACCCTCTTCTAAGGTTTAATCTTCCCTTTGATCTTAGTTTTAGAATACTGAACTGCTTTCTATTTTGGCCTTTTTGTTTCATATTTAATATAAATAAATGAAATTACAGATTTGAATGAAAGTAAATTAACTACCCTTCATGTCAAGATTTATTGCGATAAAATCAATCCTAAGTAATTGATCGTATTCATCTCATAGTAATAAATATAAGAGTAACCCAAAATCTAATATTTAAAGTAAAGAATCGCAAATGCTCAAGATTATATCCATTCAAACTTATTTTAAATCAAAAGATACTTTCATTAATTTTCTTAATATTAATCACTCAGCTTTGAAAATTTAATATATTAGAACATGGGTAGCTTTAAGAAAAAATAAGGTATCATTAATGTGGAAACATAGAGCTAATTTCTACAAATCATAAAATCAAATTTGCTTTATTTAAATTCTTTATGACTGAAATTTTAACTTTTTAAGCTTCTATAAATCTCACAAGATATCTGAGAAGAATTAAAAATTATTTTGGATATATTATTTGATAAAATCATTGTTTCTAACTTGACACTTCAAAATATAACAGATGATTGCTCTTTACAAGCCACCTCTAATTATTAATTTATAATGAGGTGTATCAAACAGCCACACCTGGCTTAATTAGCATGCCTTAAAATCTTACAACAAGGCTTAGTATTTAAATAAGTGGCTCTAACTTTTCAAATTTGAGTAGTCTGTGTACGTAATCTCAATTAATCAGCATTCCTGATAGTGTTTAGTTCTATGAGTTATTAGTTCAAGATAGTAATTTTTCAGACATTTATTTTGGAGCATAAGCCATCTTCAAAATACCTTCAGGAATTAATTTCACTATACAGATAGAAAGATCCAACTTTAAACTTATCTTTAATTATCAAAGAGATAAAATTTTATCTTATTTAAATTAAATTGGGAGGGGGGCCTTTCCTCGACAGTAAAATTTTAAAATGAAAAAAAGTAAGTATAAAATATGTTTATAGGATAATTTTCGTTCCTGATTCTGATTCTTCCAATTATAGAGGCCTATTCGAACATTTAAGGCCTCAAATTTTAATCAGTCATTTAGAGGACAGCTACACCTAAATAAAATCTATATTTTTAGCTATTTTTTCGCTATTGTAAAATAAACTTAAAGTGTAATTTCAAAATAATGCAGCATTTTTGAATACTAAACAAGCTTCAGTTATAAGCCCAAAGAATTATAGCTGTTAAATTGTAGCATTGACCCCTTAAGCATGAATTAAATTCTGGTTATATAAATTTGTTGCATTATTTTGAAATTACACTTTAAGTTTATTTACAATTGAGAAAAATTAGCTTTAAATATAGATTTTATTTAGGTGAAGCTGACATCTAACTGACTTAATTAGGAGTAAGATTTTAAGCCTTAGATGTTCAAATACATCTCTATAACTGGAAGAATCAGATTTAGGAGCGAAAATTAACCTATAAAAATATTTTTTTCGTAACTTTATTTATTATAAAATTTTACTGTCGAGGAAAGGCCCCCCCCTTAAAATTATAGGAGAATTAATATTTTAAATATTGTGTTGATTTTGTATTGTTGGTTTGAATCACAGCTTCTACTTTAAGAATAAAAGGAATTAGTGATGACACCACTTTTTTGAGTTTATAAAGTGGAAGGAGTTCTTGCCAATAATTTTTTATGTAATTATTAAGTAAAAATACCTTTGAAAAAGTATTTTTATAATACTTTGGCATCCAATTAGATTTTAAAGTACCACATTATAGGATCGCAGATTTCAAGAAAACTTCCCATCTTCATTCGGGCTGAACAGAATCAAATTCAAAATTTATTTGCTAAATCGCGGTTAAACAAGCAGTATTTGAATTTAGAATTTTGCAAAAAGTTTTTATACTAAATAATTTTTCATATTTCTTCCAAAAAATATTGAACTTTAGGAATCTAGGGAGCTGACTTATATTCTTAACAGACTAATCAGATTAATAAGACTAAGAAATTATATATTTATTAAAAATTCTAGTGAGTGGAAGTTATTTCAAATTTATTTATTAATTTCTTGAACATGCTCTCAGTTGCAGGAAATGGAATCCTTTTAGATTTGAACTCTCCCAGTCTAAATCTAAATCTTCTAGAAAATACTTTCTAGTAGGATACTTCAGCAAAAATTTAATTTTGCTATCCCTTTATGAAATTTGAGTTATTTATTTTGAATATTTTATAACTCATAGAGATGATTTTGTAAAAATGAATTAAAACATTAAAGACTTATGATTTAAATTATCTTCTCTTTAATTTTAATTAGCTTGAATATCTTCAATTATATTATAATTATTGATAAATAATTATCAGCAGTTTCTGGGGTTCTTAAATGCACTTAACCTAGTTTGATATCAATGACTTTGGCAAAGATGTTTTCTTCTCAAAGAAATAAATTTAACAATTTCTGCTCTTCAAAAAATGAAAAAGGGGGAGGAGCCATCTTTTAGTTGATTTCTACCACCCTCACAGATCAAGAATCTGTTTTTACTAACAATGTCGCATCTTAAGGTGGAGTAATAAAACAAAAGAAATAATTTATTTTCAATTATACTAATCCTATTTTTAAAAAAAAATAATTTTCTCAAAAACTAATCAAATTTCAAATTCTGACGCATTCTTTAGGAATATTGCGTAGATTATTGTATAATAAAATATCAGCAGATAGATATTAAAAGCTATCATCCAAAAATTAAAATAAGGTTTCATGGATTAACACGTAGCATGAGGGACCGGTCACACTAGTTATGAGCGTGTTTTAGTGGGTGATATAAAAGCTTATTATATATATACCCTTGCATGGTGCTTAATTCCACTAATATTTATTTATTTAAAATTAGTTTTAAATGGTATTGGCAAATACAACCATCTATATCTAAACTTGAATTGTAAGCTAAATTTAGACTTTTCAATCAATTTAAAATTTTATTGAAGAAAACTTGTTTATGTGAAGATAATCAAATAATTTTAATTACATAATACGAGAGCCATTTTGAAAATAACAGTGCAGTTTTCGGAGGAGTATTTTATTTGAGCGAGGGATCTCAAGGCTAACATATTAATTTTAAAACTGAGAAATCTAACCATTCTAAATTCCACTGCTTCTTAATATGGAGGTGTAGCATATTTCAAAGAAAATCAATAAAATCAGCTGTTAGAATAGGAGTTTTCTTTCTATGGGCAAGGGAGTATTTAGTGAATTTTTTGGGTAAATAATAATGAAATACATTTTCTTTGAGAACTAATTATTATTTGGCACCCTTCTAATGACAAACGAAGATGGGAAGGGAAGGGAATGCCTCACATTATTTTTCTAAAATCTTTTTCGCCTAGCACCTGTTTCAAGTGCTGGAGCGATCTTATTTCATCCTTGTTCTCCACTGATTGCTGGAGTGCCTCGATGAGGATCTTAGTGTTCCTCCTTTTGTAGACCACTTCGAGCAGTTTCTCTACATCGAAAAGCTGCTGCATCGAGAGCTTCTTCATGCCTTGAATGATCTAGCTCTTCGACTAGTTGCTCACCGCCATGTACACTGATTGGAGGATGCCTCTGGTCCTGGAGCTTCTGCCTCGCATCTGTTAGTACTGACTCTCGGAGTTGATGTTGCAAGATATTATCACCTTTGCGTCTTGTCTGAATCTCGTGTTGTACCCGCAGCATTCTTCCGGGCTCAGCATCAATACTCCCGAGTGCCATTGCTGAATCTCATCTAAGTTTTCAATAGTAACTCCCCTCTTGAAGTTGATCACTCCCATCTACCGAATTATTTTTTCATACTTCTCTTGACTGTCCTTCTCGCAAAAGATAATGAGTGGAGTGTGCTTAGCATGCTTCTCTATCTGCTTGATGGTGTTGTCAACTCGCTCTGATTACTTTTTGTAGATTTCGATGTCTCCGCCAAGGTCTTGCTGAATTCCTGATACAAATTCTACTTCACTCTGGAAGGAGAGAATTTTAGTTTATCCAAGAGTCTTTTGGATGATTCTCTGAATTCCAGGATCGCAAGTCGCGCTGAATAGATAGCATTGAGTGAGTGTCAAGTCCCATATTCCAAACACTTTTCCTGATATGACTTTGAATGGGTGTGTAGTGATTATCTAGTCATACTCATCAACTATTACTATTTCATGAGTGTTCTTCTATCCATAAAAGTTTTCTATGGATTCAATGCTTAAATTGATTCCTAGCGGAAGTAGCTATCGCTAAGCCTAGGTTTTCAATATATCGTTAAGCACCAAGATTAGGACCTTCTTCCCTCGCTGCTTCCAGTACTCTGCTATCATGCTGATGATCCAGGTTTTCCCAGATGCAGTCGGAAGGTGGCACTGGATTGTACTGCTCGAGCAGCTAAGCACGATAGCTGCAATAGTTGCTTGGTATTAGTTGTGTTTGTATTCATCACAAACATTTTCAA
>JAJKFJ010023753.1:0-11322 GCA_027382625.1 Tetmemena sp. SeJ-2015 | reverse complement strand
AGAGAGGGTGGGGAGAGAGGGAGTGGTTGGTGAGGAAGGAGCAGTTGAAGTGAGGAAGGAGGAGGAGTGGGGAGAGAGTGTGCTAAGCTGGCTGAGATCAATTATGTTAAGAAGATTTACACCTAGAAGGAGGTCAACGACCATATTTACGAATAATTTATTAAGGATTAAAAACATTACTAATCTCTTTTTTAAGCTTGAGCTAACAGTCGCCTTCTTCTTGTTTCTCTATCCTGCAGTCAAGTAGAAGCTTGTAGAAGCTCTTCACGCTCTTCACTTTATTGTTCTTACCCTCGATCATCCATTCGTATCTTCCCTATAATTCCCGCCTCAACCACTAATTACGCAGACTGTTAATCTCTGCTCAGTGAATTATCAGGTTCTGGTACTTTAACAGACAGTTTTGTTTCTGACTTCTCCTCCATGACTGGAAAGAGTTTTACTTGCACTAATTCTGCTCAATGCTCTGGAGTAAATTCTTAATCAGCTTAGTGTAAATGGACTAGAAAATTCGCTGCGTAATGTGGAAGTACATCTGATGGATATGCTACTATATCTATAGCTACTAATTCACTTCCTGATCATTGCGCAATAATAAACTCAGCTTCGCGTCCTTAATCCACTGAGATAAGTTTCACAGTTAAATTTGATTTGAAATTCCAAAAAAGCATATACAATTCTATGCTTAAAACTCAACAAATAACTGAAGACTACAGATGCGATAGTTTTTGGGTTTAAGGAGACTAAATTCCTGAAGTAAACTAATTCCAAAGTCACGACTCATCTCCAGAAATTGACTCAATAGTTGGAATTGCGTTCAACGGAGTGCCTATTTATCAAAGCTTGAATGAAAATGGATATGACCCAGTCTACCCATCAAACAAGAACATATCTATTCCTACCAATCTAGATGATTGCTTAGGTGAATATGATTCCCAAGGCTTCTACAGATACTACACCGCTTCACCTTGCATTCTTTCCTCAACTTACAAATCAAGCAAAGTTAAAGGCCAGTCTTGTCAAGATATCGCTCTTTGCAAATAGGACCCTATCTCATTCTTAGAGTCAAATATTCAAGGAACCTAAATAGCTTAAAATCTGAAGAAAATAGGCATTGCTAAGGATGGACATCTTATTCTAGGCCCTTACAACTCACAAGGATAGTTATGGCAACCCTGCGATGTTGATGCCTGTAATGGAATTTGGAATGGAGACAGTTACAGCTATGTAAGCACCATGTTCCATCCTTATACCGTCGGTTGCTGGGGTCAAGGAAACATGAATTTGTTCAAAGGCTCGTGCACCTCAATGGGAAAAGCCTGTGCAGATAATTTAAGCAGTAACTCTCATATCATTCAAAGTTTTTATATGCCTCTAATAATGATAGTCGCTTATATATTATTTGTAGCATTTTGAATAAATTTCATTAAGTTTTAAATCTATAATTAAAATAAATGTGAATGCAAATTAATAATTTATTAGTAATTATGGAGGAATCAATAACAAAGGAATAAAAATTAATATTATTTAGTAATGCCAATTATTTAGTCCTAAATACGAGATTTCACATCGGATGGAGAGTAAATGCAGGATACTAACTCCTGCAAAAAAACATCGTAAATCTTCAATCTGCAAAGTAATCATGACAGGAGACAGGAAAATTGCTCTGCAATGATAATAGGGTTTAACATTTCAAAAAATTCTTAAGGAAAATTTAAAATGTCCATTGGATAGTGACACTACTACTAACATTTTATAGTAAAAATATTTTAATTATAATAAAATACGCGAAAGAATTATTTAAATTTGAAGGGAATACATTTAAACTTAATAAAAGACATTTTAAGTTTATTGAAAATTATTGAAGGAAAAATCAGAAAAATTTTCAAAATAATAGCAGGTAAATTTATCTAACTAGCGCTTTAAACGTTTTCTTCTTGAAATTTTTGTTGCTCTAAATATCATTAAGCAATTAGCTTTTTCTTGAAATTTAATTTTTGATTAACTCTTAATTAATAATTACTTCTTAGATCTCAAAATTAAAAACAGATCAGGCGTTATAATTCAATTTTAGAAGTCGAATAATAGTTTTTTTTAATAGTAAATGAAATAAATCTTCAGCTTAAATTATTAAAATAATTAAAAGTTTAGAGATGATTTTATGATACGATTTTGAATTATAAAAAAGAATATCTCTCAAATTAATCATTTAAGTTTCATGAAATTATATTAATTTATTTATATTTCCCAACCTTAGTTTTATTAAACATACGTTTTTGTAAAAACATTAATATTTTTATTAGAGAATCTTATTTAAGCTATTGTATAATTAATGTTATTTTATAGAAGAAAGTAAATATTAATTTTTAATATTGATTTGTCCCTGAAAGGAAATTTTGAAAGAAATTTAGAACTTTATATTTTATTTTTTATAATTTTGAATAAATATTAGTGCTTTAATTGCAAAGAATTATTTGCATTAACGCATAATTAATTCAATTTAATAAAACAAATCTATTATTTTATTTTTTAAGATTGATAAAATAACTATACCTAAAAAAAAACAAAATTTTCAGATGCAATATCTAAATTAATCATAATTAATAAAGAGTACTGTAAAATTTAAATATAGATAAACTTTAATAGAGACTTTAAGTAATTCCCTCCAACTACTAATAGGGAGAAGCTCGAAGCTGAAATTATTTTCAACTCTCTTAATAAAAGAATTTAACTACTGCAAAATTTGTACTTCTTAATTTTAATATATCATTTTTGTTTTCCGCTATTAATTTCCCATATCAGCAAAATTACTGTCTAGATAGCGCTATGCCTCTAATACTAGCAAATTATAGAAAATTAAATCATGTTAAATTTAAGATTATTAAATCTTTGCTAATAGAATATCATAATTTAATAAATATAACTCATGCTTGATTTTTTTTTATTTTATTTTTTTAAAAACAAAGTTCTTTTATAAATTGGAATCTATCTCATAAAATTTTCTTCTCTTCATTCCTAACTTGATTTTTTAAAGCATATTTTAAATTTATAGTGGATACTCAAGAAACTCGATCAACTTATATTATATTTATGCTAGAATTTTAATGAGAATTAGGAAGTCTCTCTTAAATTAATAAAACTGTGAGTTTGAGTAGCACCCTATTAGACACTTAATACAAATTTTACCTTTAGAATTTTCAAATAATTCTTTTTGCTAAAATATGATTTGCCTAATAATCAATATTATCTAAATTTTTTCAAGACTATGAGTTAATTTTATTGTAGTTGAAGGATAATGCATATTTTCTTCATTTAATGCTTCTCAAAGTAGATGGAATTTTTCTTCGAAATTGACATACTTAAACATATTCTGATAAAGAAGAGTTAAATATTTGTTTAAGAGTTCAATCTTCAGATTGCTTAACAAATTAAAAAAACTATAATCAATTTAATTTAGCTGAAGTTTTTTACTATAAGAGTGATATACACGAAAAGAAATCTTGGAGACTTATAAAATAAGTTAAAAGTAATGCTTTTATCACTGGTTCAAAGAAAAATGGAATCCCCCTTTTATCAATAAATTAAATACTACAAAAATTGCGATGCTATATCATAACTCTTAGATGATTAAGCAGGAATATTAATTTAATTAATTAGTACTATTCAAGGGAATATCACAAAAAATCTGATAGTTTATGAAAATTTTTGGTAAATTTGAAGCTGGAATTTGAGAAATGCCTGATCATTCAATAGAGAAGACAAATTAATCTTCTCTAAGTTAGTAATTATTAATGCTTGAGCTATTTAAACTTTTCTAATTTAATTATAAATTTCCTACTGAGTCTAGTTTTTCTTATTTTGGCAAAAGCCTGGTAAAGCACCCAAATTGAAATATACTTCTTTAGATGTATTTTTAGTTTGCAGAAATTTTTTTTAAAGAGAAAAGTAAATTAAAAATTAAGAATATTATTTCACTATAAAAGGATTTTTTCTACTAATTACGGTAGATCAATATTTAAACTTAGGATTTAATTTTTTTGAGTAGCATATAATTTACTAGCTCGCATATTTATCATAAACTTTTTATTAAAAAATGTTGATATTGATGAAATCCAAACTCTCATTTCTCTAAAAAAAATGATTTTTGCTTAATTTGGGTGCAAAATGAAAATAAATTTAAGAACACTTTTGATTTTGTTGAGAAATAATAGATAGGTAGTTATATTGATAAAATATAATATATTTTGAATATAGAGTGAAAATTATGCTTAGGAATTAAAATAAATTTATCTTAATTTCAATTTAAATATTTATAAAAATATATCAGAATTTTTAAAAGCAAATTTTCGATTATTAACAAGTAACTTTCCAAAATATAAAATAAATCCTAAAGTATTATACTGATTAAATGAGTAGTACTCCAATCATCCAAAGTGTATTATTTTGAGATAAATTTTAATATATTATATTTATTTAACAACTTAAGTAAAATTCATCACAAATCCTTAATATATAAGTCAGTGATAACTTAAAAACAAATATATTTATATTTTATTAAAAAATATTAGAATCATTGTTTTAAAAGCTCATTGATAATTACATTGTTTAGGAAACTGCACTAATATAAATATAATTTAATGAAATAAAAGAAGTCAGCAGGAAGAAAAATAAAGAAGATAAAATTAGAGTCGACACTACAGGTTTCAAATCTCGCTATTCCTATTGTGAGGATAAAATGGAGTTAACATTAAAATATTTAATTATTATCATTGGGCTTAAAATGTAAAAGTTCTCGAAATGAGTTCAGCCTATAATGTCCCATATTAAAGCTAATATTATTGGATCAATGAATTAAGTTATGAAATACTTTAGGACGGAATTAAGAGGTATAAATTAGTTGAACCATTTAAAATTAAATAATTGCATGATTTATACAATATCAAATTCTAAGAACATGATTTTATTGCTACTCTAATGAGGGGAACCTTTATTTTAAATAAAAATGAGTACATAGATCATATTTAGTTTTTAATACTGCTAAAGAAATTTCTAAATCTCAAGAAGATGCTAATTTTACAGTATAGGAGTTAGATAAAGCTTTCTATTTTATGCTCTCATAAATTTTAATTAAAGACTTCAAACTACAGGTTAAGGTCACAAAATTAGTTTATTGTTAATTATTCTGTTTAGTAAATAGCTTATAAGATTGTTTCTAAAGTTGATATATAAAATTTGTTTCTCCTTAAAAATAATAGAACAAATGGATTAGATTCTGCAATATTTTATTTATTTTAATTAAATATAACTAAATCTTTATAATTTGTGTTTTGACGATTAAATTTTCCTGTTCTCAACAAATTTAAAGGGCTCCTTGTTATATAAGCGAGAAATATTTAAGATTATTGCTAAATAAAATTCATATATTTAGAATTTTTTAAAAAATAAAAAATATTAAACTATAGTTTTTATTCAGAAAATAAAAATTTTTCTAAATAGAATATTCTTATTTAATTTACCTTTTTGGATATTTCTTAAAAATTTGATTTGTTTATTTGCCGAATTAAAAAGTCTCTGAAGTTTAATTTTATGATTATTTAATTAAATTATAACTTTTAATTTTAAAAATAAAAATTATATAGGGCGATTGAATTAGAAACACTCTTTAAATTAAAAGTTTCCTATGGATGTTTTAAGTTGACTACAAATACATACATCTGCTAAATAGTGGAATGCCAAAGCCTCTCTCCAATTCGTTTGATCTACTTTTTCTTTCACTAAGTTATTCAAAATGCTTAGAATTCTGCGTCTTTATTCTTCAATGCAGTTGTCTTGTTCAGCTTGCTTCATTGCTGTCATCCATTCTTAATTGCTGGATTTATTAATAAAATGAAAAACTTAATTACATTTATTCAGTCGAAAAATTAACTAAAAATAAGCAAGCAACAATATTGGTTAAGGCAAATATTATTAATATAGTTCTTAAATGATATATCTATTAAAGAAAAGGCTTATTAGACATCTTAAAAAATTTAAGCGGAGTCTAAATTGATGCTTGCTTATTTTTAGTTAATTTTTAGACTGAATAAATGTAATTAAATTTCCCATTTTAATAATAAATTCATGAATTAAGAATGGATGACAGCAATGAAACAAGCTTTAGCAAGACAACTGCATTGAAGAATAAAGACACAGAATTCTCAGCATTTTAAATACCTTAGTGAAAGAAAAAGTAGATCAAATGAATTGGAGAGAAGCCTTGTGCATTCCACTATTTAGCAGATGTGATGTGTTATCCTCAAAAGAATTGGAAAGCGCTTTTCGAAACTCATGCAAAATCAAGGGAGAAAATTAGAAGAAGATCTGTAAAATGCTCATAGAATGTCAAGGTTAGAGCCAAAATACTGAGTTACTTAAGCTTGGGGACACCTTTTATGTAATATATTTAGTGCAAATTTAGATATCTTCTTTAATTTATGCAATTCAACTTTATTCTACAATTTCTAAGTAATTTTACTAATACCATCTATAGCAATATATCAATTTTCTAAATTAATTACTAACTATAGCTATCAATAAGTTTATTAGCAGCAAAAGATAATATATTTTATTTTTAATTTGAATGAATTTGTCTATTTGAATAGAATCATAAATTCTAGCTAAAATCATAAATTTTCTTTTAAAAACCATTGCTAATTTTGAAGTTATTTGTAAACAATATATTATCTCACTTCTAAAAAAAAAGAATTTAGAAAATAATTATTTTAATTTAAAAATGAATTAATTTATAATTAGATGCAATATTATAAGTTATTGCATAACTAAACACTTATTTAGACTATATTTTTGTATGAAAAAGCGAGTTATTTCTTCTCTTGCACTTTCAACACTATGCATGCTGCTTCTCAATTAAAGCAGCAACAACTTTACGAAAGCTAGCTATCTCACTGATGGAGGCATCCAGTCATTAATTTTTTTAAATTGTAAAATGCAATTCTACTTTTATTAGAATTTAATTTTCGTATTTGGATATTTAAAATTATTCAAATGATTTCTTATTTCTTTTTTTTTAAAACAAAATCCTTCGTTTTAATTACAGATAATAAGCTTTTCTATCTTAAATTATTTTGTGCCTAATTTTATTAAAATTTTTAATACAAAAGCAAGTGAATAAATTAAATAAATATTTTTATTCATTGATGAGAAAGCAATCAACACAAATTAGAGAATCTATTTTCTCTAATGTGAACAACTTTTAAGAAAAATTGTCAAGTCCATAGCTCCCATTCATATATCAAATTAAAGGAATTTATCAACAAATTTTTATTTCAAATTATTAATTTTTCATACTTAACTAAAATGATAAGGTAATCAAACTCATTAATTTTCGGGAATTTTCAATAATTGTAACTTGTCCTTTTAATTATTAGTTCAGATTTATAAGCAAATTATGCTCCTAATTCTAAAGAATTAGAGCTCTATAACTATAATTCATATTTCTTTCAATTTATTTAATGTGTTATTCTACCAGAGATAAACTTCCTTCAATTAATTTCTACATATTTATTCAATATTATTTAAAATATAATAGTTTTAATTAATTTCAAAAAAAATTTCTATAAATAAGCACTGTTTTATTAGTGAGTCTAATGATTAAATCCAAATTTTGACCACTAAATTAAATTATCTTGATTACTGTCTTGAATTACTCATATTTTAAAGCGGGAAACTTCAAAAACCTGAAATTTTTATAAATAGGAAAAAATTATCTTAGATCTTATCTAATTTCAACAAATATATCTTTAAAAGGAATTTATTTCTTTTAGGCTACTATTTAAATAGATTTAAGTTTATTTGGCAGGTTGTGATGAACCACAGTAACTTTGTTTTTCAACAGCAAGCAACCCAATATATACAGGGGGCTCTTACGAGTTAGGTTTAATTAAGAAATACTCTATTGGTACTTATTTCTTGCTTTGCGAGGATTTCGGAGATGAGGGATGCTAATGGAACTACTTTGATATCGAAACTTAGTCTGATTTCTTGACAGTCAGTTTCGATGCAAACAGTGGAGTAATAGTCAGAATAAATGTTTTTTATGGTGCTGACGCTACTTAAATATTTACATTCAAAATAGACACGGGCTATGTTACCAAATAATTCGAATTCAGCTTCTTATTATACAACTCAAAATAATTTAATACCTTATGTATTATAAAATTAATATAGTCAAATTTTGAAATTATCAAAGCCCTCCAATTAAAAATAAAGCCCAATTTTAGAAAATTTGATTTCATAATTGAGAGCTACCTTTAATGCTTATGATTCACTGTAAATTTGGGTTGATTTTGGTTTTAAATTTTAGCCTAACAAGCTTTTCTCTCGATAAACAGATACTCTCTAAAGCGATTATAGTTCGTGAATGAATATAATTTTCAAGTGAATGAGTTATAGAAGAATTTACTATCCTTCTTTCTTCTGAATAGTATATATTTTAGGGCCTCTTCCTTTAATAAAATGCTACTTTCTTCCTTGCATCGTTAATTTTTATCATTCTGTTTTTTTATGGCAAGATTAATTTATCTCCAGAATACCCAAGAGTGAGCCATAATTTAACTTCACAAATATTATTAAATATATGATTTATCTCTTAACAACGAACTTCATATTTTGTTAAATAGATTTTGTCTTTCACTTATAATTACATTCTTTATCTCTTACAACAATTTTTTTAAAAAATATTTTTATCTTTGTGGAAGTGTCTTAAATTATATTTTTAAAAAATAAATTTTTATATTAGATAAATTAGTATCATTTCTATATAAAAAAATGAGAGTTTAAGAAGAATTATTTTAGTTTGCTAGCACTATCAGAAGTATAACCCTCAACATAAATGCTGTTTACTTTAAAACTTAAATCTTTTAATTTAGCGTCGATCTAGCAGGTTAAGAGATGAAATCACAAATGGCTCTCTCAATCCTTACATATTAATTATACAATAAATTATTAGTTCTCCTACGATTTATCAATGAAAGTTTAATTATATCTTTAATTAAATTATAATAATCCTGAAATAAATTTAATAGAAAAATTCCTGAGAGCTTAAAGAAGTCAAAATTTCATAAGATTAAAATTACTTACTTAAAATAGGAAAGAAGTATGAGATAAAATTAAATTTTATTATAAAAATAATATTTTTTGAAATTTTATCTTTTTATATTTGCTTACTATAATTTGTTAATAAACCCACTTACTTTTATAGAGAAGATAATTATATACGATACAAATTCTTAGGGTAGTAGAACTCCTTATTAAGTAAATCTTGTTCTCTTAAATCTAAGGGTACTGTAATAAGTCATTATAGAATATAATGACTATTAAATAAACTTAAAAGTTCATTAGCTGGAAATTTTTTTTAAAAAAATATTTCAAATTCTCATTTACATGCTTTATCTTAACGGCAGAAAAAAAAAATCATCAATAAATCTATAAAACTACGCTTAATAACTTCGCACTATGGAAGTTACACTCAAATGAGAGAATAAAATCATTTTATTTAGTGAAATTTGATTAGCTACTTTTCATTTTCCCCTTCTTTTATACATATTCAAATTTATTCTTATAAAAATTTATATAATTTCTTGAAAATATTATTTATTAAGTTAAAAATAAAGGAAAACTTATTTAATCTAATATCCTATTACTATGCATAAATAATAAGTATTTTATGTGGTAAATTCAATCTAAGAAATAATAAACATTATCAATGATGAATTATTGGACTCTAAATATTTTATATTCAGCTTTCTGGAGTAATATAAAAAATACTCAATATTCAGATGATCATTAAAAAATTTTAATTAAGGAGTTTTATTTTCTTTCAAATTTCATAAGTCATAATAGATTGAATAATTATAAACTTAATTAAGCACTATAAAGATATATTTATGAACTATTTCATTTGCTTATTATTTTGACTAATCAAAAATTGAAGAGAAGAAAAATATTTCATATGTTTAGGGATTAGTGATAGATTCTCTGTGGGTGATAATATATGTTTGAGAGCTTTATAGTTGAAAATTTAATTAAAATCGATAATGAGTTAAAATAATAAAAGGAGAGTTGCAACTTCACTGCAGTTTAAATCATAGATTCATCTTTGATTTGCAAGTTCTTCGAAAACTTTCAATTATTAATATGAGCTTTTCCTTAATGATCGCCTTAGTACATCTCAGCAGCGAGATATAATATGATTCTTGATTTTGAAATACTTGCCTGTGTTCAGCTAATTTAGCTTATAATTCTTGACAGACCACACTCACTCAAGGTTTGAAGGAATAAAAATCTTAGTTTATTCTCTATCAAATGGTGGGAAATTATCTATCTGATATAATTTAACTGCATCTTATTTAATCCATTTTAATTAAATAACTGATTCTCTTTTTATTAAAGTTTTAGCTATATTTTTTAAATTCTAGTATTTTTAGATGAGTATTAATTAAATTTGATGAGCCTGAATAAATTCATTATCTTATAGTTTTTAAATTATGGAGTTTATCAACTTCATCTACTGCCTCAGACATTCGATTAACTTCTTTATTCTCCTACAATGTAGACATAGTTTATGAGGCCGTAACTCCAGGTATTGGGTATTCATATATCTCAATTATAAATTAATAATCCAAATAATATAAATGTAGAATATATTCAAAATTGTTTTATCATAATAATTATTAAATTATTGGCTAGTAATTATCTATAAGAAAATTGATTTAGGAATTCAATTTTTACAAAAGAATGAAAATATTCATCTAAATTAAAATTAAATGAAATAAAAGCCTAGTATTACAAGCATAAAATCACAAAGTTTACTCTTTATGGCTTTATTATTTTTCCTCATGGACAACAGTTCTTTTGAGAATTCTTTGAATTTTTAAAATATCTGAATTCTGGAATAATAATTTGCTGCAATAATAATCTATTCGCGTAGCAAGGAAGTAACTATTTTCCTTCAAGAGATCTTTATAATTTCAGGGCTTTGTATTTCCTTTAGAAAAGAAAATTTATCTACAAGTATGATAATTATCAAACCTATATCAAATCGTGTTAAATATAACTTGTACCTTAAAACCGATTCTGAAATTTTTTTCTTTTGACTAGAGTTTGCTGATGTCAATTTCATTCTATAAAGGTATTTAATAATAATTAATAATAATAATTAAAGGTAATTAAAGGGCCCCCGGCATAAATAAGATAGGCCGTGAAGTCAATGATATTGCTGTGACGCACTTATCTGACGCGCACAAACCTACCAGCCGAATAGGG
>JAJKFJ010023752.1:0-11331 GCA_027382625.1 Tetmemena sp. SeJ-2015 | reverse complement strand
TTACAAAAGACATAAAATGAAGTCTATAGAAATCTCCTTAGATTATTTGACTCTGGCTATAAAATATGTTTTCCGGATGAGACTATATTCAAAGTATATCATGCAAGGTTATACTCATGGGATTAAAGATATGATAATAAAGTATATCACAAGAAGAGCATTTCGATTCAGACTATGGGAGCTTTAGTTATTATAAGTTTAAATACAGGTCTCGAGCTCTTCATCTTGCGAGCAATCCCATACACTACTATTCTATGAGATGACCTAAAGCTTGAGTTCATTAAGAAATATTAAAAAGTCTTATTGTATATAAGTTAAATTATTACTTATAAGCTGCAGCACTTTCACCTGCTATTAAATAAGCTTTAGTATATGTCTTTAGTTAAAATTGAACTTAATAAAAATGATTAATTGATGTGAAGTTACTATAGACATAAACTTATGTCTTAATGAAGATTTATTAAAAGTGTTACTTATCACATCTTTAATGAGATAAACTTATGTATAGCACTTTAGCTATAGCTACTAGTTACTTATCTTAAATTAAGAACTAATTGTATACGCTCACTATACGCTCTATATACGCTCATTATACGCTCACTATACGCTCATTTATGCTAGCTATACGCTCTCTATAAGCTCGCTATACGCTCTATATACGCTCAGTATACGCTCGCTATACGCTCAGTATACGCTCATATACGCTCGCTATACGCTCTCTATTATCTTGATCTTAGGCCATACCCTTTTAAAAATTCAATAAAGTTGATAGCTTAATTAAGCTTCTCCAATGTATATATGTTGAGTCCTACTACATGACATAATTTATTCATCTTGCCTTGGATAAAAGCTAGCCAATGAGCATTTAACACCTGCTATCTGGATCTACAAAAAAGATCCATAACTTATAATGAGTTGAGATAAGCGCAAAGATATATATTCTATCTCCCTTATAGTCGCCTCCACTTTCTTGAAAGATCATATACTCAATCTAACTACAAAGTATGGCCTCTTCAGAGATGCAATCAGAGCAGAGTATGCTCAAAAATATTATTCAACAAGCTAATAATGACTTTTAAGATAATTATATCAACCATTTGAAAAGATTCCATCTTTGAAATGCCTCATATAAAGACTGGATAGCATAATATGAACGTATTTAGATATATCAGTTAATACATTTCCTTCTATGCAATAAATTTTGATGATTCCTTAAATTAAAATAATTTATCAATCTATATTATAAGCATAACTGCATCATAATCTTTAAATATCTTTAGACATCAAGGATTCATTTTAATATGCTTTTCCTTTACATCTGTATTATAACTTTTCTTAACAAATTTTGTATTAGAAGTAATTTTTTCTAACCTTCGAGATATTTTATGCTATCAAATATCCATCGCTTTATCTAAATTAAACTTTTCTTTAAAATAAAAAATTAAAACTTTCAGTCTCTAATGAATAATTTACAGTTAATTAAGCATTTTAAAATAATTTTCCGATATCTTTTAAATAACGCTATTTATTTCCTAGATAAGTACAAAATTTTTAGAGTTAAATAAAATAAATAATTTAATTTTAGTCAGAAAAAAATATTAAATTTCTAAGAAAATATAATCAAAGAAAATTTTTTTTAATGAAAAGTTAAAAGGAATAAATTCAATAACTAATCTTAACATAGTATGATATTTTATTTAATTTTGACTTAAATTCTTTGCTTTTATAAATATTAATTTGTTAATATTTACTTTATTAAAGACTGTTTGTTCTAAATGAAATAAATGAGATTACTTTTTCTATTTATTAAGCAAAAAATAATTAAGCCGATCTCTATCTTTTAGACAGATAAGTCTCTTTTATAAAGTTAGTATTATTGTGAGTACAGAGATTAACTGTGACATAATGAGCCAACATGATATTAAAGAGTACTTGAGAATCCGCTAGATAGAGTACCTAAAAAACTCTGGATAGTGTCTCTTCAGAAGTTCCAAGGCGCCAGTACTTTAACGGCTTTTCCAGTCGGCGCTTCTATTATGAAGAAGTTGAGTCAGGAAGTTAAACGTATTGAATCCAGAGTACGCTCGGAATTTAGCCGCAGATGGTGGTAACCTTATTGTACTCCTTTGCATCCTGCTAGTAATATCGGTAACACTTTATGGGTTCTCACATTGAATGAGTCTGGAGAATCTCTTACAGGGTGTTCCATTACTAATGAGAGCAGATTGAATTTATCTCATGCTTTAATATTTTTGAGAACTATATTAACTCACTTGAAGTTGGAAATTTTAGTGACTTAAGTTTTCTCCTCAATATGCAAAAATTGTTGACAACCTTTTGTTAACTTTCTTATTTAATAATTAGATTGTGGATTTGTAATTCTAGTTAGCAATATGGGTGCTCTTAATCTTAAAATTAGAGAATTCTATTTAAAATAGAATGATATTAATTAATTATTCATATTAAAATATGATTTAATTGAGAAAGTACGATAATGAAAAAAATTAAAGGCTTTAGATGCAATAAGAGATGAGAAGGCAGGAGTAATTTTCATCTCGACATTCAAGCTCCAAAGACAATATAACTTTTATTATTTAGACGAGAATGAAATACAACAAGATAATGAATCAGCAATAGATGATTATAAGAAGACGCAATAGTTGATTAATAAAGCTCAAAGCCTCCTCCAAACAAACTCATAAATTAATGAAGAAACTCATGACTCAATCACTCCCAACCTCATCAAGAAGAATAAGTCAATCATCATACATGACTAAGATTCAAACGCGGATTTGTAAAATAATTACACAATATTTTTAGCATTTATCTCATCTTTGAATAAACTATTTATATATTAAAATAAAAAATAATTTTAATTCATTCAAATATAATTATAGCGAGATTTAATGGAAAATTGGAGTCAGTAAAAATGAAATTTTGAAAATGAAGTTGATGAATAAAATCTTCTGAAATACACAAGAATATAGGTTTGTTCAAAGCGCAATACATTCTAAATATAGGTTGATATCTTAAATCTTATTTAAAATTCTGCTGCTCCTTTACCTTCCTTTCACACAAGTTGTTAAATAGTTGAGAATAATGAGAATTAACTAACCTATGATGTCACTTTATTAAAAGTATTTGATTGTTGTCTCTCATTCTTAATTGCAGAAATTATAAGTAAAAAGAAATCATAAATAATTTACTTAAGTTTTCTTTAAATTAATTAAGAATGAGCAAACTATAAAAGAGACACTTATAGAGCTATATAAGATTTATGATATAGTTTATCTCTAATAGACAAATATTTTAACTATAGCATTTAATAACGTTTCCCTTAAATGCGGTTAAGGAATTCTTATTAAATTTAATTAAGAAAATACTCTCTTTTTATTTAAGATTATCTAAAATAAACTATTTGAGCAATTAAACATGGCTGGAACCACTGAGTGCATTTTCATTTAACAACTCATATTTATAAATATACTAAGAAAATAATTAAACATTAAATCAACCTCGTTACCTACTGCATTAATTAATCTACTAACTATTATAGCCACCATAAATCCCTCAGTAACTCTTGCTTTATCTTCGTGGCATTTTGTAAAGAAATCGATAAGGTGGCGTAGTTTAAGGTATATCATTGCTCATTATGGCTTCTGAAAGTTGAAAAGACGTGGTTAGGTAGGTTCTAAAACTGCATTATTCATATCCCTAAGCAACTTTATTTCTTAATTCTATGACAATATTAAATTTCTTACTCTAATCAAAAAAAATAATCTTTAGAAAGCAAATAAATAGGACTGGAACTGTATCAATTCACTTATCAGGTTTCAAGTCTCTGTGAGCAATGTGAGATCAACGGAGGTCAGCCCAAGATTTGCTGCTGACGCCTACAGAACTAGAGGCTTAAGTAGATCGTGGAGCAGGTTTACCTCATATAAGCGTATTCCATGTCCCACTACTGAAAGCTTGGAGTGAGCTCTCTCAGAACTATCTGCCTCACATTAAAACTAGGCAACGAGGGTCCCGAGTGACTGGCTGTTCATGCACTCAGTCAGGGTGGGTTTGAAGTACTTGCATTCCTAATAACCTTTGCTGTGAGTGGCAGCGCTCGAGTCCTCTTGAGGCTGCCTAAGTTGATCCTATCGCTGAGATCAAGAAGTAAATAAGCAAGAGAATACCGAGTCAGCAGCAATCGCAAACTATATAAATATCTCAGAAATATTTTGTAAAGCCATAATTTAAGATTTTGCGTCACATTTATTAGCTAATAAATTATAAATGCCAAAATAAGAGACTATATAAAGCAAATCAAATTCAAATTTTCAATTATGAAATTTAATTTAATAAACAAATTTAAATAAACAAATTAGATGATATCGTTTCCCTTTCTCAACAAATGAGAGAGATAAATAATTTTTTATATTTTAAATTGTTTTGTAAAGCTAATTGAAGTAAGCGTCTCATAGATCTAATAGCAAATCTAAGAATTAAGTGATTTAGCAACAGTCGTTAACTTAATTGAACTAGTAACTTAAAGATGACTTGTCTTCTCTAAGATAATTTAATATTAGTTAATGTTGTTAGATTAGAATTCGATGTTTTAGCAAAGGAACTATAAGAAACCAAGCATTTCAAAATCAAAATAGAAGTCTATTTCTTTATTTAATTAAGAGGAATATGAAGCTTATAAGGCTAAAGCCATAGATGAACAAAGTAGTTTCACTAAACTTTAAGACCAAATTCAAGAACAAAAAATAACTATAGAAGAGTTGGAAAAGAGAAGAGAGCAAGCCAGAAAAGAAATCAAACTCCTAACTTACAAACTAGATAAGGAAAAAATCAAAAATCAAAATAATTCCACTGCCTCAGCAACCATTGCTTCCTCTACTTAAGAAGAATTTAAGATTTACAATTTACATAGGATAGTAACTGATTTCTATAAACAGTACGAAAGTGCTGGTTTAATGAAATTGATTATTAATTATATTCCTAAAATTTTACTTTACTTTACTTTAAGATTTACAATGACATCCATCATAAAAAATTAGACACTGAAGGATCTTCTAGACAAGATTCTTAAAGATCAACTTAAGATTAATCATCAAATTCAAATCAATTTATAGGGTTAGATAAACTTAAGAAAATCAAAAGAGAAATGGAGCTATTTTACAAGGATCTAATTCAGATTAAATTTTAATCACAAATTTTAGATTTAAAAAATCATTATTTTTCTTATAAAGGATTTTTGACAAAGTCTTCGAACTTGAAGTCACTTCTACAGACTGTTAGTTTTCAGATCAAAGCTTTAGTACTGGCCAATAATAAAGGCTATATACCATTTAAGAAGGTTTGAATTCTGAGTTTAATTATCTTATTTAGGTGAGGATTATTTATTTATCACTCTCCCTCTCTACCAGGCAAGACAACTATTTATTTTTTCTCTCTCACTACTCGTTCTTTTATGATAAACATAATCTAAATGGTAATACTTTAATAATTGATGATAAACTTACCTCTGAATAGCAGTTCTTTCTAAGAAATGGATGATTAATATGCTGTAATAAGTTATGATTTCACAACTAAATATGAGTTGAGTTTGCTCTTACATTCACATTTCTTGGATTAAAGATGGCATCGCTTTAAGCATTTTATTGTTTAAAAAGATATTTGATGAATGATTTCTTTTCCTATGAGTTAATGATCATAATAATGAAATCCATACCAAAAGCAGGGAATTATTCAAGATTATGCTACTTGTGAGGCAGTGCTTCAATCTTTATATTAACTAAAGGTTAAGCAACCATCTCTTTTGGAGTTATATAGTATGAAGACTCTCAGTATTACCATAGTTATAATTGGGTGATATTTAACGAGTATGAAAGGGGTCAGAACTTCTCTCCAAATTTTCTTAAGTAAAGAATAAGGGAAAGGGTCAATTATTTATTGTCATTTATATTTTAGATACTTTTTTTAAGTAATTAATTAAAGCAAGTAATCAAAAGAGTTTAATCTATTTAAACAATTTCTTTTTCCTAAAATAAATTTATAGAGTAAATAATATAAAATTAGACTTTATAATGATATTTTTTTTGTAAAATATATAAACATTCTAAGCCTACGAAAGTTAATTCCCTTATAATTATTCTAATTCAATTATTTTAAAGAAAATAATTGTGATCTGATTAACGAATTTGAATTATGTAATTAAGATTCTGTTCATGAAGAAACTTGACGATAAGATAGCAATAGATACTGAGAGAAGAATGAACCTACTAATTATGAGTGTCAATGATCAGATCGACGAGATAGAAATCAGAATACAAAAGACGCAGTAGTCTCTACTCAATCAGTCTGGAATCAGTAATGGAAAATCAAGCTTCATTTCTAACTCTCCAGCTTACAGTCATTAATATTTATTAAGCTGCTCCTTAGCAAAATGTAGACTAGCCAAAGAAGTAAATTCACAGCAGAGGTCAGGGCTCACAAACAAGATAATCTAATCATCCCTAACAGCAACTTAAAAATATCATGAACTCAATACTAGGTGACACTTAATCAAAAAGTGACTCAGTTTATAATTCTAATAGGAACTAAGCCTCAAAACCTCCTTAAGGAAAATGAAATTTTGTTTATTATTTAAATTTAAAGATTGTGAAGTAGATTAAATTTAGGATGATAATATCTTTTGTAAATATTAAAATGATCTGTTCAATTGAGCACTTGTTCCTGCTTGTGGGAGCTTTAATGGTGATTATTTTAATTTGACGACATGGGCTTGCAGATTCTTACTTCTTTTGAGAAACCTTTTCATTGGAACTAAAGTGAGCACTGATAGGTATGGTAAGGACTCCTGGGCTGTAGTGACTGGCTCTACTGACGGTATTGGAAAAGCATTAGCGTTTGAGCTTGCCGCTAGAGGATTTAACATCGTTCTTATTTCAAGAGATGCTCAAAAGCTTGCTAAGGTTGCTTAAGAAATCCAGCAGAGGCACAGAAGAGACACTAGAGTTATTTAATTCGACTTCACCCAAGGATCATATAATTATTAATCCTCCTATGAGGTTTACACTAAGATTGAGAGACAGTTAGAGGGATTAGATGTGTCAGTGCTGATTAACAATTCAAACTATTTATAACTATTTCATTTAAATTGTATTTTGTTTGTAAATGTGGGAGTTAGTAATGCTCCTAATGAGCTTTAAAACATTGAGCCCTCAAAAGTTAGAAATGAATGCGTAGTCAATTGCTACCCTGTAGTTTTACTCACTAAAGCCTTCACCCAAAGATTATCTGACAGAAAGAAAAAAACTGGCAAAAGATCTTTGATACAAATAATTATAATAAGTATAATCATAACTCTATACTTCATTTTATTCAAGAAATAATTATCCTATTTGTTTTATTTTTAAAAGTATAACTTTCTTATCTTTTGCTTTCTTATTTAAACTAATGATGATAATATAATTAATAATTCCAGCATTTTTTTATAAATTAAATTAAAAAAAGAATGGGGGGGGCCTTTCCTCGTCATCCACTTTTTTTCATGAAAATATGAAAAATCACGATCTAGCCTAAAATCAGCCAAAAACACCAAATTTTTAGTCCAAAATCAAATTCAAAATGCCTACCATACTCGTATTCTTTATTTTAGAGTATTTGGGAGAACCTTGAAGGAAAACGGATTTCGAAAAAATTAAATTGTGAATGAAAGATCACAAATTAAAATAAATTCAATACCTTTATGAATGAGTATAAGATTTCAAAATTAAAAAAAATAACTCATAGATCTTATTTGTTTTATTTAAGAGCTTTAGAATTCTCTTCTTACTTAAAGCACCTATTAAAAGCTAATTAATCTAAAATTAATATATAAATCTATTTATATTTATTGCAGCCATTTTTCTATATAAGCATGATATATAAAGAAGTCTTTTTTTATTTTTTCTAACTTTTTTAAGATTTTATATGTAATAAACTAGATATTTATTTTAAATAACTTTAAACTTATTTGTAAGAAACTTATATCAATAAATGACTTAAATCATGAATATCTTTATTGAGTATCCATAAAAAATATGTACCAATCTTTGCAAAAAAAATAAAGGTTTTTCTCTATAAAGCCGCCTTAAAGATAAAATAATCAATCCCCAAGTTCTAAAAAATTGATGATAACTTCTCTAAAATAATTAATAAGACTAGGACAGGCATTTTTAAATTGAGTTTGGACTAAAAATTTGGTGTTTTTGGCTGATTTTAGGCTAGATCGTGATTTTTCATATTTTTGTGGAAAAAAGTGGATGACGAGGAAAGGCCCCCCCCCAAAAGAATGATTGGTAAAATATTAACTGAAGATTATAAAGTTTGATTGCAGTTGAAATTGCTAAAACTCCTCCATCTATGGCTTGTTTGACAGCCAATCAAAAGTTATATTTAACTTCTGCTTTCATCATCTTTGACAAAGAGTTCAAAAGTGAGATATATTGCTCGCATTCATCGTCTCTTTCGTATCAGCTTAGTTGCTAATAACTCTTGACTGAGCTTTCCCAAACAAAAGTTTCAAGGATATAATTTTCTAGTAATTTTATGTTTATTCAAATGCTATGATTTTTATTCAAATTTGAGACACTTTAACTGGTTTATTCTATTTTACAATAAATTGGGAGTAGTTATTAAATATGTAAATTGAATTGGGTTATGATTAATATAAATATGATTGTTTGATAATAAACGTGTCATCGATTGTTGACTATCTTACCTTGCCTTAAATTACTGGTTATTGTTCATCTAAGGTGTTTGATGATAAATTTACTAAGGGTATCTATTACGAGTTGAATGGTAAAGGCATCGACGTGCTTTGTTTGAAACCTGGAACCGTAGCCACTAATATCAACGGAATGAAAGTTAGTTTCTTCAATGTCATTACTCCTGAAGCATCAGCCTATGGTGCCCTTAACAACGCTACTTCTTATGTCACTCATGGAGGATGGGTTCATGAAATTCATGCTTTCTTTATCAAAACCTTGCTCAGAGACATGATTCCATAATCTCTTCTATGAATTATTCATTTAAAATTCATTAATAATTATTATTATAACATAAATTTAATTATTAGTCTATCACTTTCAAAACTAATCTCTTTAAAAAAATTAAATTCTCTACAAATTTCCTTGTTATCATAATTTGATAAATCTTTTGACTTAAAAATATTATATGATTAAAGATGATATTAAAAATGAATTATTTAATTTTCTTCAGTTCAAATTATTTTCACAAATAGGAAAAGGGCTGAAGGACACTATAAATTTATTTTAAAGCCAAAAACAGAATGACGTATTCAACCAAAATTATAGAATCAAGGGATAATACAAATATAAGCACTTAAACATATTATTGTTAATAAATGTTAGATTTGATGAGAAAATTAGGGAAAGATATTTCAATCTATTTTTTCTCTGACTGATTTTGAGCTTGGCTTTCTCTCCTATTATTTTGTAGAAGATTACTCAGAAACCTTCTTTTTTGATTTACAGCAGCAACAACAAGCCACCAAACAAGGAATTAGCAAACCTACTAAACATATTCCACCTAAAATACCTGCCTTTTCAAATTTATTACACACATATTTACATAGAAAATAAATTTAAATCTAAAACCATCTATACTTTTAACTCTATAATAAACTTAGTTTTATAATAAATTATAAAATGCAATATTCTTATATCGAGATACATCTCAAAGAGTTATTTAAATTTATAATAAGAAAAAACTTTAAGAAACTAATGCTAAAATTTAAAAATTAATCACTCTAACAATCTATAAATAAACTAATAAGGTGATGAGTATAATATTTTTAGATTATTTTATTTTTAACTGCTCATACCGATTCTGTCATTACAAATTAGAAGAGTATTCTATAATTTAATTTCAATGATGTAATTAATATTTCAGTGGTTGATAGTTTTTCATGGAGGTCTAGCTTTTGGAAGATGAGGGCATCAAGCTTCTTCTCGTACCTGGGGATATCTCTTTCAGCGTACCTCATCCAGAGTCCAAGTTGTCCGATGTGTGGTGGGATCTCATACTGTTTGTTGATATAGATATGATCTTATTTAATGAATGCTCTGATACTCTCGAATGTTCTATAGCCCTCATACTCGTAAACCATTCCGTTGTACATCAGTGCCAGGGTAGGGTAGTACTTAAACCTCCATGACTCCTTTATATACTCGCACTCATGGGCATCAATCATTCCAAAGCGTGCTATGTCAGTCAATCTGCTAGCAAAGTCCTCGAACTCAGGCTTAAACTCTTGGCAGAAATGGCAATTGCGAGAGTAAAAGTAAATGAACCAAGGCAGACCTGGGTAAATATCATTTGTCATAGGGTCCACCACTATTTCGTCATAGAGCTTCTCAGATATTCTTATTGGCAGCTTGTCCTCATCAATCACAATAAAAAGTAAATAGCAAAAGTAAAAGCATTAATTACTAAATTGTAGTAGAAGGAGCCCAAATCTCATCTAATTCTTCCTTGCTAAGTTAAATTTAATAAATAGTTTAAAGTGAGTAGGAAGTAGCAACTAGCACTGAGAGAATAGTAAGGGAAATTGCCTGTCTCATCGTTTTTATATTTATTTAATAATCTTATAAGAAAAATGGAAAATGTAAAGATAAGGAAATCAATAAATTCAGTTTAGTCTTCCCTTCTAATTGCTTCTATCATAATGAGAACCGCCTAGAATTTAAGATGGATTTGTTGATTCAATATCCTCCTCTTGCGAATCAGGGCGGCCAATGTCTTGCATTTCTATCTATGATTGCCTTCCCTCACTTCTTAATGGTTCAGATTGGTAGAGCAAGTTTTTCTAAAGGAAGAAATTATATTTCATGTAAAATTAAGCACGTTGACTTACAGGCTTAACTTTGAAAACTCTTATTCCAAGTATCACTGTCATCTCATAGATAACGTTCAAAATAAAGTGCCATTAGCAAATAACAGTTACTAAAAGAAGGCCAACCATCAACAACTAAACTTATGGGTTTTAAATAAGTTTATATTGCGGCATAATTAATATTACTGATCAATGTCAATTCTAAATTCCATTACTAATGCTAGAAGAGCTTACAGCTTTTATTTAGACAAGATTGCACTCACTGCAAGTATAACTTATATTTTAACGGTATTGAAAAGGACTAGTCTTGTCCAAGGAGTATATCGTTATTTGCTAACATGAGCTACTTGAATACCAACAGTATTGTGCACATATAAGAAAACAGCAAGTGCACTAGGGAGCAACGGACTTGAATAGATAACTGAGCTCTGCTG
>JAJKFJ010023751.1:0-11737 GCA_027382625.1 Tetmemena sp. SeJ-2015 | reverse complement strand
AAGGAGAGAGCAAAGGTATTCAGAGCACGGAAGCAAAATACAAGCATCGAGGTGAGCAAGCGTCTATCACTATACAAACTTAGGGACGACGAGATGCACATAGATGCGGGAGCAGGTTCGAAGATGAAAGAGAAAGGAACCTCTTAATAATCCCTTCTTCAAAAATAATCAAATGTGACTTAGTCATTAAGTTAGGCTTAAATACTTTTCCTAAATATTCACTATACCTTATCTCGCATATAACTTTGCCTTCTCTTCTTCCACTCTCTTCCAACTAATCACTATTAAATCCTATGTATCGATAGCTTAACCATGCATCAAGTTATAGAGTAGCAGTGTCTCTTAACGAATTTCCAGTAAAACTCAATGCCGTTGAACTCTGGCGAATATGGAACATTAAAAACAGGGGTGATGTTCAACTCAGAGTATGTCACCTTCGCTTCCTTTGTCTTGTGTACGCTGAGTTTATCAACGAATAGACCGATCTCACCATCTGTGATCTTCTCTCAGAGCTTTTTAAGGAACGCAACATACTGCTCTCGCTTGATAGAGCGAGGATGTAGGACATAAGCTTCTAATCCTGAGTCTTTTCTTATTCCTGAATTGTTCTTTTTCTTCATGAAAGAATTGTATGAGTTAATAGCTTCGCAGCACATATTAATTTCACTCGATCCCTCTCTCAACTATAGTTTCTTGCCTCTTACCCATTATTTCAATTGTTGGAAGATAAAGCTCAGGTAAAAGCTATGTAATGAATAGATTTTTTGGCACAAGGTTTGATGTTGCTGCAACAAGATGCACTGATGGAATATGGATGTCAGTTGTGTAAATGCATTTAGGTTTCGGAAATACGCAGTTTTTTGTGATCCTTGATTGTGAAGGATTATTTTCTGCTCGGAGAAATGATTAAGAAGAGATTAGGCTTTGTTTGGCTTTATCTGCAATTTCTGATGTAATGATATTGAATTAAGATCTCTCTTTCAACAGATATTTGAATACCTTGTTCAATAATTTTACAAAGTGTATCGGCAGGATTAAGGGAAATAAACTATTCTAAGGTGTGTTATAGTATAAAGAATATTAACTCCTCTTCAATTTTAAAAATTGTTCGGAGGTCAAATTTATTTTTTATTTTATTTCCATTCTTATTATAATTATTTACGATGAATTATATAGATATTAAAAGCCCCATTATATTACAAGAAAGTGAAAATAAGTTTTCTTATACTTCTAATCATGCGAGTCAAACGCGAAATTACTCAAAAATTACTACATGATCCATCCTATCTCAGTTTCATTTTAACTCTAAGGTATGGATGTAGTCACCCTTATCAGTATAATAGCCAGTTCTCATCATCAACTCCATCGAAAAAATGTTTAGAGTGCCAGCGCGCACTATACTCTCGCATTTTGAAAGTTGCTTTGCAGATGAGAAAGTTAGGAGTTGAAGCTGTTCCTCATCGCACTTCTAAGTATTAAGATGTCCACATAAATTATTTGATTGATCCTTAAATTCTTCGCCACAAAGCCGCATTCAGTTTGGAGTAGCTCGCGAAAATCTTCCATAGATAGTTTCCTTATCTCAAGATCTCTCCGTAGACTGTAGCAAACATCTATCGTTGAAATGGCATAACGTACAAAACTGTGAATCGAGCTAAATGTTTTATAAAAGAACTAATTCTAGATTACTGCTATTCTCACAGATCTCGCTAGAGGAATCATCGGTTTAAGGAACTCTACTTCCTGTCGAAACAAGATTGAGTATAGTAGAAAATTTGGCATAGAGTTGTAGTTATACTTGAAAGCGAGCGTTATGAAGCTAGAGGAATACTTGTGAAAATGAAGATGATCCATCTAATTTCTAACAATAAAATTTATGATAAAAAAGTTATTTAGAAATTTAGAATGTAATAATCAAGCAACTATGACACCTAATATTCAGTTATTTGAAATAAAAGAAGCACTTAAATGTATAAAATTCAGAGAATTTAAGTCAAAAGACAAATTCAAATTTTCTAAATACTTTAGATAGGCCTATCAAGTTAAATTAGATTATGATTAAAATAACTCATACAGAAATAAATTATACTTATCTTATTCTAACTTTCTTATTATTTTTTGACTTTTAGACTTTTTAAATCCTTAAATGGATACTTTTAAAATAATATTTCCTCTAACCATATGTAAATAATATTTTTATTATAAAGTATATTTTTATTAGCTTTATTGACTATCTTAATAACAATCAAATCTTTTTTTATTTTAAAACATTAAATATATCTTTTTGTTAAAAATAATTTCTATTTTACATTTCTAATATGGGTTGAATAAAAATCAATGAATGATAGCAGGTCGAACAATCTTAAATTAACTGAAAAAAATTAATTCTCTTTAAATAATTAACAAAATGTAGATAATGATGAGAACAGAAGTATTGCGAAAGGATCTACAAACCGCTAGCTGCTTTTGATGTTCACACTTCCTATTGAATTCAGCAGATAAAATAAATGCTTTTAAGTAAGATAGGCTCCAAAATGGTCATGCCTCAATTAAATTTTTATTTTTATTTTAGAGAGAATGGAGCAGGTAGAAAATGGAATCGCTTAAAAAGTGCAATGGATTTACATTTTCGGACACCAGAGTGAGCACTTTAAGAATTTTTTCAAAAGCGTATCAATTTAAGATCAATTTGACCTCACACACAATTTAGAAAACTTTTTGATAGTGAGTAATTCATAATAGACTTAAGATAACAAAGCACAGAACATGTTCGATTGTTGCATTTTTCCTTTTTAAAATTATTTCTATCTGTAATGATACCAATTATTATTACTTGTGTAATATTAAGCTGTTTATTTATGATTTGACCATCTGCTATCATTCATTCATATTCATCCCATAATGATGCTAATAAGAGATATTAAATCTGAAGAAGCAGAGAGTGCTTATATTGAACTTTAAGCAAATTTTCTTTAGTTATAGTCTAACTATATAATATATTTAATTAGATTAAAAATTTTATTAAATATTTATAATGTAATAGTAAAAATTTAGATGATGTCCTTAAAACAATAAAGATGCCTTTAAATAAAAGCAGAGTAAGATATTTTTTACTCTCAAAATTTTTTGATAATAAAAATATATAAGATCATTTTGATCACCAAGAAATGTGGACATTTTTATTTTAAACTCGAAATAATATAGATTGTCTTTTATCAAGATAAAAAATATCTATTTATCAGTTATTTAACAGCCAATTTAATGAAAATCCATTCACAAAATTCATCAGTCATCAATAGTAGTCATAGTTCTCATTTGTAATAAGATAAATTTTTGGGAGCAGTTTTTAAAGGTGAGCTATGGGCCCAGTGTCTGAACTACTATAGCTGAGAATATAAAAAAAAGAAAATTAAATTAGATATTAAGTTAAAATGGAGTAAAATTTTGACTCTTAGAGTGTATCAAATTTAAATAATTATTTCATTATTCGATTCATTTTGATAAAGAAGTTGATGAAAACGCACATCAAACTCGAGAAAGTGAGTTACAATTAAGATGATTAAAGGAGAAACTCATATTAATTTTAGTTAAACTATCGAAAGAAGCTGCAGTTTAGGGTGAATCTGTGTTTAACTACAGCCTTGCTTCAGACCTCCACTTTTTACTTTAATCAATCACCGATTTTAATTAAATTTTGAACTATATTAGCAAGTGATTTTTAATGAAGAAATATAAAACATCAGAGAATAAAAGTTTATCGCCGATTTGAAAACTAAAAGATGGATGAATGGAAGTGACTTTATGGGGAGCTTTAAAATAGTTCTAGCTTAGATTTATGCGGATGACGATTCTGATATAGATGCTCAAAGAATAAAAATCTTATGTGAAAATCTCTTTAACTAATGCATTAACCTGTTTTTTTAGGGAGGTAATGAATTTGAGCGTGATGAGTATAAAGCAGAGATATTTTTAGATTAAAAATATGATTTAAAAGTTCTCCAAAAATCTTAAAAATTTCCTGAAATTTCTAAAGATAGTGATGAAAAAATAAAACAATCTCCTGTAACTGAAACAATATCTTAGATTTTAGAAAACCGAACAAAAAAATATGATATAATCTTTCATAACTCTTGGATGTCATCAATTCAACTAATTACAAATGAATTGCTAAATTAAAGAAAAGATTACATCATGAAATACTTTAGAGAAAATATTTAATACTAGGATGACTACATTGAAGTTATTTCTTCTTATGAATTCAAATTGAATCAAGAATTTGAGAACTATATTGGCAAAGTTTTGATTTGCGACAGATCTTGTAGAAATTGCGAAAGGAAATGTATATATAAAATGTTTCCAAAATTATAAATTTATAACTAGCCAAATGACACTAAATTGATAAGGAAAATAGGAAATGATTAGTAGAACCGTTTATCTCTTTAAAATGCTTAACAAACTTCTAAAACTGGGCTTATTTTGTGACTGCGATAGCTTTAACAAGATTTTAACTTTCTTTAGCTCAATAGAGAGGGGTTTTCTTCAATATAATAAGCCTTTCAAATTCCTAATTTTTATAAATTATGATTAATCAATTAATAATCCATAATTATTTATTGCAGTCTCATTTAGAGATATAGTTGCCTTGATTTTTCATTCAATTTACTTTAATTAATAAAAAAAACTTTATTTTTGCATTTTACCGCGAAATATTCATTTCAATTTATTATTTATAGGCCTTCATGAATTTTAAATTTCTATCAACGCGATATCCGAGCCCGCTCTAATTTTTTAATTTCAAATGTATATATAGACTCAATCATAAAAATGATTGCGATTGTGAAACGGGTCATAAATGTCAATTAAAATGTAAGAAGTCTCCTGAATGTGAAAAAAATGGCTCGCTCTGTGTTGAACAATTTGGTCACTCTGATGATCATAGATGTACCAACAAACATAAATGTAACGAAAAATGCAAGTTTGTAGATTGCCTATTTCATTGTGCAGAAACTTATGGCCATAATTCTTCTAAAGAGCACAATTGTGGAAACAAACATCCTTGTAAATAGAAATGCGAAGATGATCTATGTACAAGAACTTGCTAATTCGATACCTCATTCAATCATGATTCTCATCTTTGTGGCTAATCTAAATGTATTCATAAATGTGACTTATGCGACCAACCCTGTATATTTAACAACCACATTCATTCAAAACTAATAACAAATAAAATGTTCGACAAATTAAATATGGAGATAGAAGGGACTAATTACTAATTTCCTTTTCATATCTGCGAAAATTAGCATTATGAGGAGAATTAAATAAATTTTTAAGTTAAAACATATTCTTAATGTTTATCAATTAATATAAAATTAGATATTGTCAAATAATAATTGATATTATTTATTTTTCTGAAAGGAATAATAATGAAAGAAATTATAATAAGAGATAAAGACCTATTTTTTTCTTTGATATTATATTTTAGGACGCTATTTATAATTTAAAACTTGTATTGAACCAAGAAAAATGAGACTTGGCTCTATGTTACTTTTGGACTTCTATCTTGAGCATTATTTTATTTATCTGGACGATAAATTAAACTTTAAAAGAAATAATATTTAGATTTAGGTGGAGAAAAAATATTATAAAATAAGAGATTATTCTGCAAGAGTTCTGCACCTTAATGATATAAAGAATATTGATTTAACCAATTTTATCCTGGCTATAATGTGTAAGTCCTTGTTCATAGCAAGGTGCTTGCAAAATTGCGTTTGATGTTGAAGAAAAAATATGGAAAAATGACTACGGAGAATTTCCCTATAAATATTTTTAGCCACTTCAATCTAGATTGAATTGCAATATTATTATTCCAAAGTTTAAAAAAGATCACACTCATATAGATGAGCTTCATGACTGTAAAATACCAAATCATAGATGCAGTTCATAATGCCCAGAGTGTAAGAGCTTTTGTAATAAAAATTTTGATCATGAAGATATGCACTCAACTAATAAAATCTATAATAAATTATGGTTAGCAATATAAATCTAAGTTTCAAAATAAATATCATATTGAGAGTCTTTAAACAAATCATGAAAAAGAATTTGTTTCATTAATCTTTAAAAATAATTTTTATATATACTACTGGTCTGAGTTTTAATAAAAGAAATGATAGTAAATTAATCCTTTGTCATATTTTATTTTTAAAAAAATTCAGTGATTGCCTTAATAAAATATAACTTTTTATTAGAAATTTCATCTGGCAGTGATGATAAGTTAGCATTGCATTTATTCAAAATTTTCCCTTATAAATAAAGAAATTTAGACATATTTTAATTCATTAGCCCTTTTAATTCATTTTTTTATAGTGAAATTTTATGAAGAAAATTATTTTAAAAGAACTTTCAGCATTTTTAATTTGCTTAAATCTTCCTGCTCTTTGGGATTTTTCAGAGGTGTCTTGAGTAAATATGTTAAGAATTAATCATGCAAGAATAAGTAAAATTCTTATCTGTATTAAAGCTCATAGTGAAAGAGCTCATATTCAGAATGAAAGTCTAGTTTTAAAAAAATATATTATTGATGAGTTAGCTGCAGAAGTTCTTTTCAACTCTCGGCAGTTATTCTTTATTAAATAATTCTCAAGAGTTAAAATTAGACCATTATATGGACTAAAATGGAAATTTTAGTAAATTGGAAAATCTAACTATGACAGTCAGTTATATAAAACGACTGAAAATTAAAAAAGAGAAATTCAAATAAATATCATAGAATTTTTTAATAATTTTTCTATTTAGTTTAGATATAGTTTGGTAAATTTTAATATTTAGAAGTATCTTTGTTAAAATCTTAAATATGATATCATTCGCATTAAATTTATACAGAGAGTTATGAATGCTCATAGGAACAAAGAATTTAGTATTTTTGTTTCTAACTCAGATTAAAAGATTGAGGTTGTAGTAGAAGGTAAAAAAAGGGAATATAAAGTAGGTGATTCTTGCCAGCCAGAAAATTGTTCTTAATCATGTATAAGAAAAGGTAGAGCGCATTTTCATTTGATTGAGTGCAAAGATAAAAATAAATGTGATGCCAAAGTTAATCCAAATATGAGACATTAATACCTTATAATTATAATAACTTTTATAATAAAGATTTAATTTTATAAGTTTTTGATATAAAAAAATTTATTGTTAAATTAAGATTAGAGGTTAATTAAAATAATAAATGAGGAGATGCAACTTTGTGACAGGTGAAAACAATAAAATTCAATGATCTTCAGCTTTATCTATATCAAAATAATTGTAAGTATATTCTTTAGTCATCACCTTAGTACTTCTCATCAGCGAAATATAATTTTTGCGCACTTTATTTGCATCATATTTTGTTCCTTCGGAACTTTAGTCGCTATAATTTTTGATTGAGTGCTTTCATACAAAGTTTCAAGGATATAAATCTTTGAATTATAAGCTGAATTAAATTGTATAATAATTTGCTAAAATGGACTGAAACTAAACTGCCTCTAAGATCTCCCAAATAATTTCTATTTTTATTTCTCTTTTTCTTATTAAATTTTCAGCTATATTAATGTTAATTTTATCTTTATAGGCATTTAAATCTATTGAGTTTTTATTCAAATGAAAAATATTAGCCGTTTCCAGAAAAAATGTTTGATATTATACTTTGTGAAAATTACTGGAAATCTTTAAATTGGGAGCCTCCTCTAGAAAACTTTTAATTAGAAGAAATAAATTAATGCAACTTTATATGCAGTTCTGATAATCATAAAGAAGAAAAATTCTTTTGTACACAAAATGCATGGCATTAAAAACAAATACAGTCTAAATTAAACAAAAATAAATTAATAAGGAGGTTTTAATTTTGTCAAATTCAATTACGAGCCACGTAGTAAAATATGAGACTAGTTTGATAGATTATTTCAATTTAATAAGATTTTATTCTCCATCTATTACAAACAAACAAAAAAGTACTAAAATAGTGATATTGATGCTAGAATTAGAAGCTATTTCCACATACTTCCGCGGATAAAGTTTCTAGTTGATATTCTCAGTTAATTAATACATAAGCTTAATATCACTGATACACGCTAAAATAATCAACCACTCGAGCTCATATATAGTAAATAAATCTAAAAGGAGCTAATAGAATTTAAGATGAACATAAAACTTAGATCCGAGAATAGCATTAACCAAAATTGCTTGGCCAGCTCTTGGCACTTGAGTCCAGATCAGCTCAAACTGAACTATTATCCAACTTAAAATTCTAATGTAAGATAAAACAAAATTAACGCTCTGTAGCGGCTGGCTTACATCTTCCCTCTCAAAAGCGTACAAGTTTGATGTTTCTCAAAAACGTACTCTAATGTTAAACTCCTAATTAAGACAACAGAGATCATTAAAGTAAGTTAACTTGCCATACTTTTCTGAGCTCTCAGTCGCAAGCATCTTTCAGAAATTTCGTTGGAATAAGTGCTCTTGAGTTATCTTAACTACTATGAAGCTAAGGGTGAGCTCCCAGAAAGAAATTTCTTCTTCTCAATTATAGGAACACTTCTGGGTGACTACATACAAAAGATTGTCCAACAGCAGTTGCGGATTGTGGGTAAATTGGAGGAAGAAAAATTTGACTCGATTAAGGTCAGTCCTGAGTTGCTCAAAAACTTGGAAGCAATGCTTTTTCAAGTAATTTTGAGATAGATGAGCTTATTTATAGAAAAAAACTAAGAGCTCTTGCTCTATCAAAGTTAAATCCCAAGCTAAGCGTTAACAAAGGAAACGAAAAAAAAAGATATGAGATTAGCTACTACTATTACTACTACTACTACTACTACTACAACAACAATGAAAGCGCCACCAAAAACGCAGAAAGAGCTCAACTATTTGGACTACTTAACCTTTAGACATTAACATGGCAATGATGAGGTCTCCTCCAGCCAAGCGGCTCAAAGTTTTAAAAGTTAAATTAGTGTACATAAACTTAAGTCATTTAAAAACTATGTTAAATCAAACTTTATCATTAATTACTGATTGCTTCATCCTAATCGTGCAATTATTCTTCCGCAGTCTTGTTGATCAATCTGATTTATCGCTGTACAAAAAATTCCTAGTGTTATTTCTTTGTTATCTTAAATTCAGATTCTGCCTAGGATTTCTTGTACCCCTTATCACTCTAGAGAAGATTTCTTAAATCGGATTGAAAGCAGAGTAGTATGGAGCATTGAAAAGAAGTTTGATATAGAGCTCAGAGTAGACTGGTTTAACTCTTTTCGAGTGACGAGCTAACTCAGAGAATACTCTCTCTTAATTGCTGCAAGGCATCAGTGATTTATTCAATACCTATTGGCATTTTCCTAGTGGAGAAGATTTCTAGTCCTCGATTTTACTGATTAGTACCAGCTGCTATAGTGTCTAGCTTGACTCTCTCTCGGTAAAGAACTAAGTTTTAGTAAGGCTTGGCCCAGGATCTAATAGAAATCTGTAAGGCTTGAAAATCAACTTGTAGAAATAAACAATCTTCGAGTCTTACAAATGGAATCTATGGACCTTTTGGTAGACTGAAACTTTTGTACTTAGATTGCTTCCATTCGAGACTTGCTTAGATTGTAGCTACTGCGAGTGACTTTTAACTTCAATCTAGAAGCTTTATTTACTCTTCGTAAGGCACCTTTCGTAATCAGAAGCTCTGGATACTTGCAGTGGAATAAGAGCATTTTAATCAAGGGAGAGGTGCTTTTATTGTAAAAGTGAGTGATCACTCAGAGGGTAGCAAAGATGCTCAAAGCTGAGTCGAGTTGATTTGAGCTCCCTTTGTTTAAGATCTATGTAACAACTTTCTTGATTGCTTAATAATTGAATTATTAAATCCTGTGTCAGTGCAAATTGCAGAGTGAGTACAGTAAAATCAACTCTGATCAATTCTGAGGTGTGAGTTATTTACTTAAGCTAGAAAATTTAGTTATTATTTGAAAGTTGCTTTGCAATTGAGAAAGGTAGGAGTTACAGCTGTTCCTCATCGCAATTCTAAGTTTCAAGATGTAGAAATTATTTATTTGATTGATCCTCAAAATCTTCGCCACTAAGTGCACTTCAGTTATGAGTAATGCGCAAAATCTTCCACAGATAGTTAACTTATTTCAAGATCTCTCCATAGACTGTAGTAAACATCTACCGTTAAAATGGCTTAACATAAAAACCTGAGAATTGAGTGAAGAGCGTTATAGTAGTACACCAGCGCAAGCACATTTAATTTCTTACTTTCTTTTTTAAGGAAGCATCACTACAAGGAACTGCAGGCTGCTTCCAATATAGACAGACTTGGTTCAACGATTCAGTTCAATGGGAAATTTTGTCTATAGTTGCAATTATACTTGAAATCGCTAGTTTTAAAGTGAAGATGATGCAATATAATTCGCAACAATACATTTGGAAATAGACAAGGTCTCAGAATCTTTGAAAAAGTTAGAGGGAATAATCAAAAAATCTTTGAAACCTAACACTTAGTTATCTGAGATTGAGGAAGGAGTTTAAGGTAAAAAATTCAGAGAATATGAGACTGAAAACAAAGTCATTTTCCGAGAAGCCTTTCGATTACTTGTTTGATGTTAATTTTAAGAATATTTTTTTTTGAATTAATAAATGTGTTAATAAGGATAAAAACATTATGCTCAAAATATTTTAAATTATACAATTTCAGGGATTTAATTCTGATCCTCACTCTTTTGTTTGTGTACATAAACAGCCAAAGAAATTAATAGATGTTGTATTTTGCTCGGATAATACTGGGTCAATGGATGCTTATATAGAAAAATCAAAAGATACAATAAGGAGAATAGTGAGATAAATATAACATGCTTCTAAAGATGCATAATTTGGATATGTTGGGTACAGGGATCACCCTCCTTATAGTATTTAATCCTCATGTACTAGAGAATCATTCTAAATAAGTTGAAATATAATCTATGGAATCCTAAAAATTTCATATTTTCTTGATATTAGAATAATCATTTTTTTAATTTATGCAATTAATAGATATGATTTCTAAATTAAATTATAAAAAGAAGGATCAGATGGCTAATAATTATTTTGCTAATTTTAGCGGATTTGGTATATTCTCATTACTGCCCTCCTCCTACCTCTATACTGACTTAGGTATGTTACATTTCTATCAACTTATTTTATATACTTAGTAGAATTAGATTATATCCTATTAGGATGAAACATACGTAACCAAATATAAGGACTTAGACACTGATGAAAATATTATAGGTAGGAATTTAATGAAAATTAGGAGATTGTTAAATTAAATCAAAAATTAATGATCAATTTACTATAGTTAAAAATCAGAAATTAAATATATAAATACGACTGATCCAACTTATTCCTATTTTAAGAATTATTGACCTAAATCGTGATTTTCAAATAATATACCCTGGATCATTTATATTTATATCAATTCGGGTGATTTTTTAGAATAATCGAGCGATTCGGGGCTAGTGGGGTTTAAATCAAAAATTGTGATATATAATAATTGATCTTGGACTAAATTTATAAAATAAGAACTTAAATCTTAAAACGAAATCAAAACTATGGCTTTGCCAAATTTCTTGGCCAACCTGGATCTGAACCCATTTCTAACTTTTTAGTACGATTTCAAACATTTTTGGCCCCCGTGGAAAGATTTTGGGTTGAGTTCTAAAATTTTGAGCTAACTTGCCCCAAAGTTGGA
>JAJKFJ010023750.1:0-12032 GCA_027382625.1 Tetmemena sp. SeJ-2015 | reverse complement strand
GGGTGTCTTATCGTTTAATCGCCATTCGCCTTCCTAAAGGGGAAAGATCCACTAAGAGAATTTCTCAGCACGAGGCGCAACAAGTACTAGCTTACTGCTATTCTCACTGACCTCGTTAGAGAGTGATGGAGTTGCATGAGTTGGGATTCGTGCACAGAGATCTCAAGCAGAGAACATCATGATAAACTTTGAACCAGTCAGAGCAACTGTCATAGACTTCAACAGAGTTGTAAGAAGAGAAAAACATTGAGGAAGCATCGGTGCAAGGAACTGCAGGCTACTTCCCATAGAGACAGACTTGGCTCAACGGTTCAGTGCAGTGGGACATTTGGTCTATAGTTGCAATCATACTTGAATGCGATATGAAACCAGAGGAATACTACTAGTGTGAAAGTGAAGATGATGCAATATAATTCGCAACAAGACATTGTAAGATAGACAAGGTATCAGAACCTTTGAAAAAGTTAGTAAACAAAGTTATAATCAAGCAACCTATGAAACCTAACACTCAGTTATCTGAGATAGAGGAAGCACTAAAAGGTATAAAATTCAGAGAATATGAGACAGACGTCAAGGTCACCTTTCCTAGAAGACTTTAGATTGCCTGTTTAGGGTTAAAATTTAGCATGATTATAAGTATTAATAAAGAAATTAATTATACACAACTTATTTTCACTTTCTTATCATTTTATGGGGTTTTGGGGTTTTGAATGTCCTCATTAAAAAGTTCTTAAGGAGAAGTTAAATTATTTAAAGTTTATTGTTTACTGTCTAAAATGAGAAGGGAAATCAGATCTTAATCATTATACTCATATGTATTTTTCATTCAACAATAGTAACTCCGAAAGACGCCTCCTTTTTCATTCTTAGGCAGCAGTAGCAATAATAAAAGCCAACTTACAGCAGAGCGTCTAGCATTTAAAAGCTTAAACTGGATAAGGTTATCAGTTAAGCTGAAGAACTTAATCGAAGATAATTGCAAATTCAATCCCAACTCACTTCGAGAAAAGATTAACAGAAGAGATACGCTGGTGGAGGAGGCTCTATGACAGCAACGAACTCTAAAGTGGCTTTAACAGCAAATCATAGGAAGAGAGGAAGTGATTCCACAACTTTGGATTAGAGCATTCCAGCAGCTTCTGGAAAATCACTCTATATCACTTTGAACAATCAAGTCAATTTAATATTATAAATTTTACTTTATTTTCTGGATCGATCGGTCATTTAATCGTCACTTGGAACAAGATAGAAGCTCCAAAAGGTGACAATTAGGCAGAAGCTCACAAAAGATGAATATAGACCTCAGATTCTCCCTCCACCTCCACTTGGTTTCTCAAAAGGCCATGGTGTCGTATAGATGAAAGAGTTTACCTTAGAAAGGCCCTAAACCTAAATGGAAGAGATAGAGTGATTTGATATAGCTGAGAATTTAATTTAAAATTGAATTAATTATATAAATTTAATTAAAATTAATCAAATCTGCTGCAGTTAAAGTGAATCCAATTTGATAATTATTAGACCATTCGATTCAGCATGGAATTCTTAGAATTTTATATCCTTACAACTTTTGTTTGGGAGAGCCCAGTTTATAGTTGTAAGCGACACAATTTAAAGAGAGCCAGGTATTTCAAAATCTAGAAACTGCGCACATAATATCTCGCTGCGTTGTGGTGCTGAGTATATGATTAAAAATGAAATTTATATAATTTTTTTATAAGTTATTGAACAAGCTTCAGATCAGGGGTGTTTGATCGATTTTGACTGCCACAAAGATACAACTCTCCATTTATTTCTTAAACCAATCTCAGATTTTTAATAAGTTTTATACAATAATTATGAAGTTTTAAAAAATTGTGAAATTAAATTTTAAGAATTAATCTAACTTCAACCTTTATAGTTCTTAATATACCATTTGTAATATTGTTAAGAAATAATCTTCAATCAGATGTAGGCATTAATTGCTTATCTTTGAATTTCAGCTCGTAGCTTATCAGCTTTATTCTCAGCTTAAGTTTACGGTACAGCTAGGAAATTTCGCTAGTAAAGAATTAAATTGGTATACTATTATATTGATTTAAAGAGTATGAAGAGCTGACCCAATACGAATATCAAGTACATGATCGACAGAATTTTGAAGTACATGCTCTCTTATTTTTGTTATTGTTGGAGGAATAAAAGCCTAAAACAGCTCGCTGCTTTCTTAAAGCTCAGGTATATGTAAGCAGTGTAAAGCATTATCTTCACAATAAAATAAATCATATTCAAGTTATAATGAGATGGTTACTTTTTAAATTTGTGAATAAGGAACTTATCTTTTCTAAATTTCTTAATGAGTGCTTTGAACAAATCTCTGGCTATAAAACTGAGTTTTCTTAGAGCCATTTTTTGCTAGATTTAAAAGCGGCAGACTTCACATTCGAGGGATTTAGTCTTGTCAATCCATCTCTTGAGACAACTAGGATGGACATAGGCGATGCTTCCTTTGCAATTGCAGGGTTATATTAAGGGTGCTCTTGAGTAATGGCATATTCTGCACTCCCTTGTTGGTTAAGACTGCTCCTCTGGTGCAGGATTACTAGAGGAATGATTTCTAGATCTGTGAAGAGCCCTCGATTCTGAATATTAGTAGTTCTCTTCTTCCTCATTCAGTTGCTATCTCTCATTTTAATTAAAAATAAATAAATATATTAAGAGTTTATTAAACTTATCTTATAAAAGATAAGTTACTCTTTGCAATTTCTAGGTTTTAATTATCAAATGAAATATTAAATCCATTAAAAATGTGAGGATTAAAAATTTTTACATAGATTAAGATTATGAATTCTTATTAAAAATCATAATTTAGAAGCATGCATAAAATTTTAATACGTTTATTCGGTGCCTCACAAAAAGAAAGATTTGGAGCAAGATTATATTTTTATACAAAATATAAAGATAAATTCAAAAGCATAAAGTCTGAAAATATAATGTAAAAATTGATATTTTTTGTAATAAAAATAAATTTTAGAGAGAATCGTGATCTGAGTCATCACTTTAATATACAGGAGAAGATTGCTAATCCTGTTGGTGAGGTTAAGATTAGTCGTAGATATTTTGATCCATTTTTATTCAATTTTACTTATCCCTAATTAACTCTAATATAATGCAGTGCCTCTAAATAAAGAGTTAAATTTACTCAAATATCTTAATTGTCAGCATGGAAAGAGTCCCTTAAGTCAGCCCAATTATCGCTGATGTCCGAGTTTACTTCTAAGTTTTCTTCTTAAAAATAAAATTTATTATTCATCCTAGCCTTGAGTGAATAGGTCTTAGTCTGAAACATGTATTTTAGGTTGAGCGTCTGAATCTCTTTTCCTTGGAGTCTCTATTTCCTTTTGCTCGTCTCCTTCTTGCTCATCTATTTTGTCCATATATTATAAAACATTCCAAGTTTGCTTTAGAAGATTTAGAGTATATTGTTGTTATCGCATTAGTCAAAGTAAGTGCACTTTGTGCGTAATTTAAATACAGCTGAGAATTTAAATTTCTCTTTGCGAATTTCCGTTCATTCTTGAATTTGGATTAATTTACAAAAGTTGACTTCTTCTTGAGATTTTCTTTTATCTCAATACGAGATTGGGGGTTCTTTTGAGAACTCATTCTGGTTGAAACTCCCTTGCTGCTAGAAGAAAATGAGTCTAGACTCTGAGTGTCAATCAACTTCTACGTCATTTCAGTGAGGTTCAATAGCAAAAATTAAATCAAGCAACTTCTCGCTTCTCAGAGCAAGCTCTCTTTGCTCGTCCTTCAAACTGAAAAGCACTCTCTTATAAAAATGCAAAGGAATGAATAAAGCAATATTATTGTAGGAGTAGCAAAAGCGAATTCGAGAAACAGACTCTTCTTAATCTTTCGGTAGTCGACGTGATTCTTCCTTCTCAGGAAAATCTCCATCTCCATCTTTTGGTTATACTTTTCAGGGTAGAGAGTTGACTTTAGCTTGAAAGCAGAGAAAGATTTTCTTCTCCCGCTCGCCATCATTTGGTTGATAGATTTATACTGCTAGTGCTTCTCACTTAAGTTTAGACTAAAGTTTGCGTCGCTCTTAGTTAGTTGCTTTCTCTCACTCATGTTAGCTAAGTTCAAAGAATCCTCAAAAGCATTTTAAAACAAGTAATAGATAAGAAAGCTGCCTTTTTGGGCTAAGGTAAGGAAGTTTACTTGATGAGGGGGTGATTTTAATTTGCAATTTTCATCTTGCACGAGACTTCCTTAAGCAGACAAAGCAAAACTTAAATATCGACCATGTGATCTTCATCGGAGCAATTTCTAATCACATTCTTGAGTGTGTTGTAAATCTTTAACTGCTGGAGGCTTAATCAAATAAAATTTGAATTCTTATAACTTTCCTCCTTTACATCGTCACTATTAGTGAGCAGGTTTTCTTCTTGCAGAATTTGAGTGGCCTCTCCCATTCTGAGTGAGTTTCCGTAGATGAGCGATATTATGAAGTTATCGATTTGCAGTTTCTATCTGATTTCCTTGGCGAGTAAGTTGCAGTGGTACTTCTGCACTTTCCTCATTTGCAGATCTTGCACTATCAGGAACGCTTCTTTAATTGACCTTTTAGAAATTTGCGGCTTTTGGAACTGAGACAGTTTTTCGTTTCTGCGAGAAAAGAGGTGTCTCAGAAAAATCACCAGGTCAGATATTTACAAAAGGCAGAGACTTGGCAGACCTAAGAAAAAGAAAGCGACGAAAGATAGGATCGATTTTTGCACTTATCCATGTCTCCTTCTTAAGAGTTGACTATAACTTTTATGGTAATTATATACAACGGTTATATTATGAATACTCTTTTATATGAAAAGGAAAATAAATTGGATTTTCAACTTTTTATATATAGTAAAAAAATATAATATTATCATTAATAAACATCAATAATTATTTTTAATCCGAGAAATTGCAATAAATAAATAATGTAGCAATGATTTTCAAAGCTTTTTTTGATTAATACTGTAATATTTTAGCAAGCTGGATGCATGTCATAATATAAGCAAATGGGATCATGATTAAATTAACAGCGACGAAGATAGGTGTAATCACAAGTATCTTTGGAAAGTAAGCAATCTTGACTAGTTTAGAATTTATCCTTGTAAGTTTATCCTTATCTGAGTATAAGAAATAAACTATGGAAGTTGGAAACATGAATACGTTCATTGGCGGTATAGTGCAAATGAGCGAACCATAAACTTTATCATACTTGTATTAAGGAATTGCCTCTATGATTTCATCATAGTAAAGAGCAAGTTAGAGTGTTTCATAGTTGGCAAAAGTTGCAGAAAGAATTGCAATCATCAAATTCAAAAGCATTATCATATTTAGTACCAAAAATGTAATTTGATAAATCTCTCCAACAAATACATCGGATGGCAAGTTTTAATAGATGGTTATGTCCCACTAACCCAAGCAGTTTTATTAAGTTGTTAATTAGATTTATTTATTTTATCTTGCAGCTCTGCATCAGCATTATAAGAGTATTAAAGAACGAATTAAAGGGATGTATTTCTGGAAAAAGAAGTAATCCCATAAATGTGAAGAACAATAGATTGACCCCCCAAATCACTGAAAAGTACGCAAAATCGTACATCATTTTCTCAATTATTTTCAACAAAGGCCCAAAGGATCTAGTTTCTAATTTTTAAGTTAACTTAAAGAGCAGCATTACCTTCATCCACAGAAAAGAGGTGTGAGCAGCAAGCAAAAAGTCAAATCGAAATGTATTATCTAGAGTTTCCTCATTTATCAATTATCTTAACTTTTATCAATTTAGTTCCTCAACTGCATTATGAACAAAGAGTTAAAATTTATCAAAGTTTTTATCGAATTCTCCTACCACACCACCTGCAATCTCTGTACAAGTTGCGTATTTATACATCCAAATAAAAGCACAAGTTGAGAATCCAATCTCTACCAAAGAACTAGCCTTCAAGATTGTAAACTTTTTCTTGAGGAATTTTGAAAACATATACGTCTAAATCATTCTGATTGGAAACGAAAAAAGAAGAATCGAAATGAACATTGCGGTTGAGATAAAGCAATATATTTAAATTTTTAGGAAAATAGACTACTATAAAATTTATCAATGCCTGCTTTTTCTAGATTAAAATAAATAATTTGCTCTCCAATGCAATGCTATAGCTTCTCTTTAATCGCGAGTGAGATTTTCATTTCTGTCCATTTCATCCATCTATTTCGAGACTGTGTGAATAAAACTTTAGCATTTAAACTTTTTAAATAATTTGAAGAGTAGTATTGAAGGTGTTAATATATATCTAAAAGAATATTGCTATCCCAAGAAACATCAGCGATTCAAATAAGTAGCGAACTTGCATTGATTTCTATTAAATATAACTTTAAAATTTTATTCTTCCACACCTAGTACTGATAATTATGAGATTTGAGGGTTTGATTAGAGTTTTTATAAACATACTATGGATTATAACTCTAAAGTTCAATTGTTGATTCTGTGAACGTATCTTCAATCAGCCGCCAAGGAGTTGAAGCTGAGAATAAATTTCCATTTACATCTATATTTGACTTCCAAAAGTCTTGAATAATCCTATCACAGGATTTCGTATCTAAAATTGAGTATACATTGTGGAGGGACATATAGTAGAGTGAATCATTCCCCAATAAATCCTTTTGTTTGAGAAGGTACTTTAACTCGTCTGAGTTTTAGACATCTTTAATTATTTTTTAAATGAAAGACTCAATCATCCCATTAATCTTCACCACTTTATTAAATCAGAAAGTTAAAATCTAGGACCTATGACATTGAATAAAAGTTTTTTTGGCAAGGGATAGTTAGATCCTACTGTAAATACTCTTTGCTTATCTGGCTGCATTTATCCCTGGAGGTGATCTAGTTTTTAATCCGTAGGTTGATAATGTTGGGTTTTTAATTGAAGTATCCGTGGGTTATAGTGACCTGCAATAATGCGAGAAGAACCTACTCCCCTTGTTAAATCACTTGAATAAATATAGATTGATAAACCCTTCTTTTCAGATAGAAGGACCAAGGAGTAATGATGATGGTAAAAATCGCGAAAGTACTCAGGGAGCATGTCACGGTATGTTGTTAACAATGATTTGGCGTCTCTAGCTGTGATAGTATTACCACTGATATTATTCTTCACTATTTAATTATAAGAATATCCTGCGATAACTGAGGTTTTTGGGAGTAACGTTATCTATTGAAAGTCAGGAGCTCTGAAATTTGCTAACTTTGCACTTGTATAATTCAGTCCTAATGGAGGTGGAGTGTTTCTCCCATTTGTAACTTCATGAGTTGACACATGTTTTCAGAGGTAGTTATTCTAATCATGCACGTGTCTTTTTATACCATGGCAGAGTTACTGTTTAATTCCTTTTTAAATAAAAAATCTTCTCGACTCTAAAAGAAGCTAGTTTGAATTTTTCTTGAATGTGGATAAGCAAATCAATGAGACTCATCCCTACTTTAATAGGATTCATGTTAGCGGTGGAAAATAGAGACACCTTTTACTCGTGAAGGTTTGTTTCAAGAATGTTTAAGAATTCGTCAACTTGTCTATACTTCATATAATCAGTCAACTGATGGAGCAGGTAAATTTTAAACTCATAAAATGACGGAATCTTAAAGGCTACTATTATTTAGTCAATCACTGATACCTCCTTCTAACAGACTCAATGTGATAACTAACTCCATTAGCATGGAGAAACATCCGATGGACTGAATCATCCCATTTTATATAGGCAACCTTTCAGATTTCCTTAAATCTATTAAACTTAGCACTACAAGATAACTTTAAACATAAATGTGAGAATATTTTAAGGAAATAATAATGTTCCCGATATACAAAAAAAAACAACATAATAAAAACCGCAGTGTCAGATGGAACATTCAATTAACATATACAGATGCACTTATAATATAGTCTCGAGTACTATCTCTTACGAGGCGTCATATTTATTGCAATTTAAATACCTTTAAATTAACACCCCTAGATCCTCTTAAAAGCTTTAATTGTACGAATATTTTTCGTTCCAGATCTTCTATCATAAGAAATGGAAAATTTAATTAAGAGCAAAGATCACCCAATAATCTTTTTCTCGCACGGCTTAGGGTTCACTATAGCCCTCAAACCCTCAATTAAAAAAGAATGTATATCTTATAATTGGAATAATTAACTAGAAAGACTAAAATTACCCATCCCTCACGCCTGGCATCAAATAACGTTCCCTGATTTTGGGGATTATTGATTTCTTATATAATTAATTTTATAATTTAAAAACTCTCCTTCTCAACAATACTAGATCTATACCTTGAAAGTATCATGAAGCATAAGTCAAACTTATTTTAAAAGCAAATTATATTTTGTTAAACTAACTAATTTGCAGGAAAAAGCTCATTGATTCGATTGCGAATTGCTATTTTATTTTTTCAGTAATGGAAGATGAATTAAGGAGAATCTCTATAAAATTTTTGAAATTTTGTTCCCAAAAAACTTTTATTATTCTCTGATAATCCAAATCCTCGCTCAAATTTCGAACTTAAATTTAAAATTAAGATATAGTGTGCATCAAACTGTCATGATGATTTTATCTTGAAAACTTTGCTTAGTGTTGTCATAGTTTTTGAAATTAATGAGCAATATATGATAAAGGACATCCGAAACTTTGAATATTTTCTCAAAAAAGTCCTCTTCATTATCATTTAACGGCTTCGATTGAGTTTTATTTAAATAGTAAGAATCCTAGGTACATTTGCGAATAAACTAGTCATCTCTCTAGGCAACTTGATCTAGCTTATATTATATTACTACTTTGTGTCGGATGAGTAAATAATTAGCTTTAAAATTCTAAAAAATAAAGGTAACTAAATGATTTCAAAGTCTAGCAAGGAGAGAAATTCTTGAAAATATTCATATTTAATATGGACGCTGAAATAAAGCAGTGATGCATGATTTAGAATAGGTTAAAGAGAGTGGAAATCTTATTAATGTTAGAATTATTTTCAAATAGATGATTGCTTCTATAATAAGTGGGAAGTTGCGGCATGATGGCCGTTAAAATAAAAAATTTATCATCGATCGAAAAAATTTTGGAATACAATCCCAAATTAATTGCGAGTATCTTCTTTAATTAATTATCATTGTTGCCTCCTTTGAGATTATTGGACATAAGATGAATTTAGATATTTAAATTGTATTTGCTTTTCTAAAATTTTTAATCGATTATAACTGTAACTAAGTTCCCACACCAAAAAGTTAGAAGGATGTAATGTTCTTAGTATTGTATTCTTTGTCACTAGTATAATATTTTTTATAACCTGAGATACTTCAACTGCTTGCCATTTAAACAATTTTAATTTACTTTATAAAAATTTGCCTTTCCATTAAATTTCCAAGCTATATTTTAAGCAATAGGCCACGGCTTCATTTATAATTCGCTTTATTTCTATCCTACTTGAGGCAAAAATATTCTCAAAATCGAGTATCTCACTGATTTTATTTAAATAATTTGTATTAGCTCTTAGTGTAACTTATGCAATCGCTCTTAAAATAAATACTTCCCAAGCATGGTTATTTATAATAAAGTGAAGGGCACTCTTTCTTTTGAGAGAGATGACAAGAGATATCACCAATGACATTATTGGAGTTGTGAGATGAGATACACATTCCTAAAAAATATTCCCAAATGTAGAGCTGTTCTCTATTTCTTTCAGATTACCAGCTGACTATGCCTTCCGATAATTATGAGGTTGTTTACTCTTCACTCTTGAAAGATTCTCATCCTCTCCTTCCATAATTTAGAAGTATAATTTATGGAATCCTAAGATTCTTTTTTATAATATGGATGTATTATATTAGTCTTTGAATTTTTAGGGCTTTTTAATCTCCCATTTAAAGCATAGGATAATTCCGCATGTCCTCAGCGAAAGGCTATATTATGTTTCTGCCATCTCTCTATTGACCTCTAGAATTATAACTTTAATCTCTGATTCTCTAAACCCGAGAAGCCACTTCAAGAAAATTCTGTTAGTTTTTCTTTTCTCCAGGAAAAGGAGAGGCGTCATAGTAATCTGGAATTTTCAAATCTACAGCACCGCTTTATAATTAATATGAAGTATAAATTTCGTTAAGGTTCAAGGCTCGAAATAAAATGCAACATAAAATGAGTTTTGTGTTTCTTTTCTTTTGATCGTAGTTGAGGATCTCTTGTGAGTCGTACTCATTATTTTTAGTATATTATTTTGCTATATGCGTTTGAAGGGATAATAATAGAACTTAGTGAGGATTAAATAATATTTTTATAATAATTCTCAGTCGGTAAAATGAGATATCATAGTAATTGTATAATAACAGAGCAATAATTTCCGATTTAAAATGAAAAATTATTCCACTTCATTACAAGTAAATATTTTGACTTAATATTGTGAAGAAAAAAAATTCTCTGATTTGTGGACAATTAATAAGAAAATGAAGATTATGGGAAAGCTTAATTTTTAATTTATTGATATATTTAAATTAATTTAAAATAAAATACTTAAATTGTTTGTGGGATGATTTTCATTTATCAAATCTCAGACTAAAGATTGTGCTACCTCTATCAAGTGATATGGAGATAAAGTCTAACTTGAAAATAGTAGGATCAGTGTAGCATATATTTTTATGAAATTTTTAAGATAAAATTGAAAGTTGAAATACTAAAATTGAATAGAAATAATAAAAAAATTGATTTAAAAAATAAAATAAATTTTAGAGAGAATCGTGATCTGAGTCATCACTTTAATAGACGGGAGAGGATTGCTAATCCTGTTGGTGGGGTTAAGATTAGTCGTAGATATTTTGATCCATTTTTTATTCAATTTTACTTATCCCTAATTAAACTCTAATTTAATGCAGTGCCTCTAAATAAAGAGTTAAATTTTCTCAAATATCTTAATTGTCAGCATGGAAAGAGTCCCTTAAGTCAGCCCAATTATCACTAATGTCTGAGTTTCCTTCTAAGTTTTCTTCTTAAAAATAAAAATATTATTCATCCTAGCCTTGAGTGAATAGGTCTTAGTCTGACACATGTATTTTAGGTTGTGCGTCTGACTCTCTTTTCCTTGGAGTCTCAATTTCCTTTTGATCATCTCCTTCTTGCTCATCTATTTTGTCCAAAAATATTATAAAACATTCCAAGTTTGCTTTAGAAGATTTAGAATAAATTGTAGTTATTGCATTGGTTAGAGTAAGTGCGCTTTGTGCGTAATTTAAATACAGTTGACAATTTAAATTTCTCTTTGCAAATTTTCGTTCATTCTTGGTTTTGGATTAATTGACAAAAGTTGACTTCTTCTTCAGGTTTTCTTTTATCTCAATTCGAGATTGAGGGTTCTTTTGAGAACTCATTCTGGTTGAGACTCCCTTGCTGCTAGAAGAAAATGAGTCTAAACTCTGGGTTTCAATCAACCTCTACGTCATTTCAGTGAGGTTCAATAGCAAAAATTAAATCAAGCAACTTCTCGCTTCTCAGAGCAAGCTCTCTTTGTTCGTCCTTCAAACTGAAAAGCAATCTCTTATAAAAATACTGAGTAAGGAATAAAGCACAATTATTGTAGGATTGGCAAAAGCGAATTCAAGAAATAGACTCTTCTTAATCTTTCGGTAGTCAACGTGATTCTTCCTTCTCAAGAAAACCTCCATCTCCATCTTTTGGTTATACTTTTCAAGGTGGAGAGTTGACTTTAACTTGAAAGCAGAGAAAGATTTTCTTCTCCCACTCGCCATCATTTGGTTGATGGATTTATACTGCTAGTGCTTCTCACTTATGTTTAGGCTAAAGTTTGCGTCGCTCTTAGTTAGTTGCTTTCTCTCACTCATGTTCGCTAAGTTCAAGGAATCAAAACCCCATAATATGATAAGAAAGTGAAAATAAGTTGTGTATAATTAATTTCTTTATTAATACTTATAATCATGCGAGTCAAACGCGAAATTACTCAAAAATAACTACATGATCCATCC
>JAJKFJ010023749.1:0-11509 GCA_027382625.1 Tetmemena sp. SeJ-2015 | reverse complement strand
GTATAAAATTCAGAGAATATGAGACAGACGTCAAGGTCACCTTCCTAGAAGACTTTAGATTGCCTGTTTAGGGTTAAAATTTAGCATGATTATAAGTATTAATAAAGAAATTAATTATACACAACTTCTTTTCACTTTCTTTTCATATTATGGGGTTTTCAATGCTATTTATTCCTATTTATCGAGATGAAAATATTATATTTTTTTCTATAAAAAAGCTTAATGGTGTATGTGATAGAAGAGGTAACATAACCGTCTGAAGTAACTGTCCCTACGAGTAGTCTATATTTAATGGACAAATAATTTCGTAAAATTAATGTTAAATATAACTGGAGTAGGAGTTAAGTTATTTTATATTATTTGAGTCTATTGCGTAATCTAAACTGCTGATAGTTGTAAATGTTTTTTCTGCTATAAAATTATTGAGATCTTAATTATGATTTGTACCACTTGAACATCTTATATCAAATTAAAAAATAAATTGCACCTTTGCTGAAAATGTTAGAGACTCCAAATGGGTTAGTTAGATTAAAAATAATGGCAGATGCTCTTATGATAATTTTCCGCAGTTTAATATAATTGACTCCTATATATTTATTGTAAGGATCAAGAGACATAAAAAAAATTAAATCATAGAAAGATTAAAGGAAAAAAAAATTCAGCTCTGATCTATATTGAAAACTTTGCAAAAATTCATATTATCTTATTATATGCAAGTCTCAAATAAAGTTTTGCTATCCTCCTATAATATTGAGATTTTGTCAAAATGGAAATGCGTGAGTTTCAAAATAAAAGTAGTACACTGAATAACCCCAAAATGAATTTTTTAACTTATTAAGTTCTTTCTTTTGAAATTACTAAAAAAGGGTGTCTCTATCATGTGATGAATAAAATGACAAATTCAAATACAATTCAATAAATAGAGTAAATGTAAAGAGACTTTGATTTAAAACTCTTTTTAGCTTTTGATTGTAAATTACAAAAGAGTTTAAAAATTAGATGCAGCCATTTTGGGTATTTTAGACAATTAGATGCTGTAAACTTTGCATGTTTAAGATTTGAATTTGATGATATATCCAAGCATTTTCTATGTACTCTAATACAACATATCTGATTTTCGCTTTGAGGCTAATTAATTTCGTTCATTGCAAAAAGAAAATTAAAATCTTTTTGACTCGACTATTTTAAACAAAAATGGGAAATTTGTGTGCTTGTCAGCCTAAAAATTAGCTTTACCATGCCCCTTATTCTAGCACAAGAGAAACAACTCAAGGAAATGATTTTGGTAAGCTAATTAGTAATAATTACTTAAGTCGAAAGTCCCATTTCTTTTATTTGTGTTTTAAGGAGACGATTCTGCTGTAAGCTTATTAACTTTCTTACTTTAGACTTGCTGAGGGGCCATGCGAAAGAAATGCTTTTCCTAAAGCATAAGATCTTAGATATCAAAATAAATCTCAACTAATTTCTTGACATACTCAATCAATGCGAGATCCAAGACTTAACATTTGTAATTTTAGATGACTTATAATCTTATTTTTTAGAAAAATTTCCTGCTTCAAGTTTAAGAATTGAGTTCTTAAATTTCAGAATCTGAGGAAGGATTCAAGAAAAAGAGTAATGATCTAAGTGCCATGATAGATAAATGCCAGAGGAACGATGAGCTCTTAGTTGGAGATAGTTTTATACTTGACTATACAAAATACATATACGCTCTGAGGTCTAAGCTTGAAGTTTACGAAGATAGCTTGCAAAATTTTAGGTGCTAATCATAAATAAGATATTTTAAACTTAGGATTTAAATTATCTTATTTTTATAATGGAGGCAAATTCTTATTGACAACGATCTGAGTAAATAGCTCCAAGAGGATTTGCTGCATATGTTTTAGAGAATTCAGTAAGAGTCACTAGCACAAAAGGCAATCTTATCTTAAATAGAGTAAAGTCTTCAAAGTCAAAAAGAACTCTATGAATTAGTCTTATCTGATGAGCAAGTTAGAAATCTGTATGATTCCAAATCAGAGGTATTTTTGCTCGCATAGCGGTAGCTCCCCTCCCAGATGGAAAGACTCGAAATTTTGCAGCAAAGATTCTTTCAGGCCCTTGAAAAAATAGACAGTCTAGTAAAATGTTTCACAGCTGTTGACGGAGATAGCGTTAATAGTTGTGAAATCACGAGGGAATAGCTTGAGAAAATAGAAGAAGAGGCTTTCAATTCTATTAATGAAGGCAGAGAGCTGGCGAGATTACTGCTTGAGATCCACACAGAAGTATGCACACGGAGAGAGCAAGTTGCTGACGTAGACATCTAAGAATTGACTACTTAAATTAGAAACAGCTTCACTTCACTATTCCAGCAAGTCAAAGACAACGAGGAGGCAGTTTAAGGATTGGGTCAGGCTATCGAAATAAAACTTATATCAACGTTTGATAGCAGCATACAGGAGTTCTTGGGATTAGTTAAGCAAGAAAGTGAAGAGATTGGTGAGAAAGTGCTAGAGTAGTTTGTTATTCTTCAAGAGATAATGACTCATTTAAATAACTTAGAATAAAAAGTTCAAGAGGAGTAAGATATCGAAGAGCTTAAGTTTAATATAAAACTTTTACAATTTAAATATTCATATATTTGTATAAGAAAGGGGAAAGCAGCAAAATATCTTAATTTGCATTTAGTAAAAATCCTATCTCCTTTCATTTTTTAATAGGAACAACTTTAGAATTACGCTAGGAAATATAGAAATAAGTAATTCATAGCTTTATTTTTTCAATATAAATTTTCTCATTATATCACAATTATTTGCCTTACGATTATATTTTAAGTCAAGATCTCTATCGGAACTAATACCTTTGATAAGATCTTTAGGTGAACTGAAATTCGCAGTAGACCAACAAATAGTGATTGCAGATGAGATTGAGGTAGAAATAGAGACTAAGAAATTGCTCGTTGGTGAAGAAGACCTAGTTCAAAGGACTTAATTCCATTCTCAGTAGTCACTCTAGCAAAGGGAATCAATAAATCATTTAAAATCTGAAATTAGAAGTATGATAGGTGTGCTTGACGATTTCTATGACTTCTCCTCTGACCAGGAGGACTAAAATCACATAGTTGAAATTAAAAAGTCCTTGGATACTTTAAAAGGGCAGGTGCTTGAATTTGGCCAGATATGCCTTCAGAATGAAATGGAAGTTGAGGCTTTAATAAACGATGTTGATGAAATTGCTTAGGCGGAGGATTAAGGCTAGAAAATAGGCGCTATCACTCGCATATCAGAGATAGATTTGGCGATCGTGAATCATGATAGGAAAATTTAAAATTTCCAAGACACCATAAAGAAGAAGGCATATAGATTTAAGGAGTTTGATCTGAGAAGAAAGTTCATGAAAAGAATGAGGCAGCTAGAGCAAGCTAGGAAAATATAAGAGAAATGCAAGAAGCTGCTTTAAAAATGCACTTAATTATTCGCAAGTAACTAGCAGACCAAATATTTGTAGTAGAAAGCACAGGTTTAAAGCTAAATTCAAGAACAATATAATAAATTTTGAAATAAATAAAAAAAATTATAAGTTTTTATAGGAGCATTTTTACAAAATGTAATCTAAGTTAGCAAAATCAAATATAGAATGATAAAGATAAATGTTCTAAGTTATTTAATTGCTATCTGAGATATTAAATGCGCTCTGAATCAAAGACTCTTATGTCAATATTTAAATTAGATTCTAAATTGATAATATGACAAGCTGAGTCTGCTCCTTGCGAGTATAGATAGTACACTAATCGATAAGGTCTAGCCTTATATTCCTTAAGATCCCCTAGCTGCAAATAGTTCTGAATAAAATAGACTTCTGCAGAAACAGTCTGACCTCCGTTTGAAACTGATCGATATAATAAACAAGTTCGAGGAGGCAAGATAAAAGCTTAAACAGTTGAAAACTGAATTGATAAAGTACGAAAAATCCAGCAAGCTTGAGGAGGACAAGTTATACGTTTATGTGCCACTCAATGAGGATCCCATAGATAAAGTAGTTGGGGAATATGTAAACTCGTATCTTCCCAATGAACTCTTAGAGGTTAAAATTAAGAGAATAGATTAAGGGATCTATTAGTTTGGAACTAAGAAAATTACGATAAGGTACTTCAATGATATCCTACTTGTAAAGTTAGGAGGTGGCTATATATCCCTTGAGGATTTCATTTAAAATTATGCGCAGAGAGAACTAAGAAAGTAAAATTTAAGAGATAATGAGGAACTAGAAAGTCTATCGCAGTTTTCAGGATAAATAGATTCTACCATCAGGAAGTATTCTTTCAGGTCTTAGAAGTCACAGACTAAAAATTGACTTTCTTAATTTCAAATATTCACTAATTTATCTTACTGAGGAAATAAAGTATTTGAGAAATAAGAAATCATAACTTTATCTTTTCAAAGTCTCCAAACAGGGTCCTTGATATTCTCTAAAATTCCACATTAAATCTTTCTCCATACTTGTTTTAATTTAGATAATAATTTTATGAAATGTTAAGTCTGAATTCTTTTCTCATTCTCTCAATTTCTGATTCTTTAATCTTTTTCAATTGTTCGATAGTTTATGTTTGCGATTCTTCTGCATCCGCCAATCTTTTTTCTGCAATCTTTAATCTTAGAATTCCAATTGCTCCAAGGTGAGTGTAAGATGGCTCAAATAAATCTGAGTGGCCTCTCACTTATCCATTCAAATCTACTACTAAAGTTTTCTTGGCCTTTGGATTGTTGCCCATAGTAGACTCGATCATCTTGTTAAAGAAATTATTTACAGACTATGATGTCACATTTAATTATTATTTTATGATTACATATAGCTTTTTAATTTCACATCTTTTTCCTGCTTTTGAATAACTTTGCTGGTAGAGCACACCTCCTCTAACTTCCCTTTAACTTTGTCGAGTATGATCTCCTTTGAGTAAGCAAGTGGGAGCTTCCTCAAGTTGTCAGTTTAGAATTTTGAAATCAAGTCTTTCTTGGAATCTATCGCTGGAAGCTGCTTTTGCTCAAATAAGTAACATTAAAATAATTTACTCAACATTGGAGTCATCTAAAAATGTGAGGGTCTGTTCAAATCTAGTCCTTTCTAATTCCTCTCTCAATGTCTGCGCTATGAATGTTTCATTGTTGTTCAGGATTTTCCGCTTCTCCAGTCGCAAACTCTTTATCTTTTTCTGGAAATCATCGAGCTCAATTAATTTCTTTGCAGTCTAAAACAATTGAGATATTAAATTATAATCGTATCTAGAAAAGGTATTGAATAGACTATCTGTCCAAGTAAGAGGGGAAGCTCAAAGGGGAAATCTCCTAGTCAAGTAGCCACAGACTTTTGATAAGCCAAGCTACTCCAAACTCTCTGCAATCACTGCCATTTTTCAAGAGCCCAGAATAATGCTTAACTTGTTCATTCAAAATGAGATCGTGCAGTTACTTCATCTCCCTTATTTCATCATCAAGACTCTCCAATTTCTCTAAGTTATCTTGCAGAATAATTTATTTAAAATTTTAAATGGTTTCGCCCTGAATTAGTTAAGCCTGCATCTTTAGAATTGAGAATTCAAGGTGCCTCACAGTTTCTTGAGAACGCTCTCTTTCACTCATGCGAGAGTGCTTCTTGCGTGAACTTGATCTTTTAGTCAACTTCAGAGTCAAAGAATGAGTGTCTTTTTCATACGCCTCAAGTTTATAACTCAAAAGTTATTTAACAGTATCACTGTCTTATAATTTTGTAGTTTTTTTTTTTAAAAAAAGAATTAAAAATTTTCAATAACATTTTTTTGTAAAAATATAATATTTGTTTCTAACAATGAATACTCAAAGGATTTTTTAAGCCAAATTATTTTTACAAGATATTGAGTTTAATTGAACTATTTTAGAAAAAGATTAATATTCTCTTATTTCTTTGAATTTAAACCTTAATTTTCAATTTAAAAACCCAAATTAAAGTAATTTAAATGTATATAATATTTAAAAATGTCTACAAATGTCAAATTTCTTCATGGTTTTTGTTTATAAGTAGAAAATTTCTATTTTAGTCTCTTGAATGAATTCTGAATTTCAAAAATATTATGAGGTTTTTTAAAAAATTGACGATTTAACATAAAATATAATAGAATTACTAATCCTGTTTGAGCTTAAATTGAGAACTTCACTTCAGTTTTAAATTATTAAATAAATGAATAGTCTTTATCCAGCCAAAGGCTTTAAGAAATTTAAGAGCATTCTTAAAAATGTTGACTAGTACGGAGCACCATTCCAATTTTTGTACAGGAAGAGAGAGACATACTAAACTGTTTATGGAGGATTATTTACAATAGCCTCGAGACTACTACTGTTGGCTTTAATGGGGGGGTCTTTAATTGTCTGCAAAATCTTATGCTTATGAATTTTTTTTTCTTTTGAGATAGATTTTTCTCTCCAATATTCCAAATTTATTACTTTAGCAGTCAAATTAAGAAAAGAAAAGTATAAAATATTTTTATAATTAAGCTATTTTATCTTATATTTGTCAAGGGTATTCATGAATCGATAAAAATTGTTATTCATTTTTGTATAAGGTCTTTAATAAGAATTGAAGCCAAAATTTGCTTGCTAATTTAAGGCTGAATGCTAAAGTTTACTTTTTAAAAGACTTAAAGCTCTACTAAGAAATATATTCTTGAAATCCCGGCCAAGAAAATATTTCTAATGATAAGAAAGGACCTATATTGATAATAATTATCACTATCACATATTTGAGGGTCAAATTTATTAAAAATTACTTTACTTTACACTTCAGATGCTTTTGCATAATTGAACAAATGACAATTATAAAAATTGGTAAAATTGTGCATTCAATTTTGTATAAGATAATCATTTAATAAAATTTTTCGCTCACAATTAGAACTATTCTGAAAATTTTCTTACCTCCTATTGATTTAGATTAGATTTTTAGGGTAAAAAGCCACTATTATTTATTTAATTTGTTCACGTGGGCCTAAAAACTAAAATTAGCGTTGGAATATGGATTTTTTAATAAATCCATATTAAATTTGATTGTTCAAGGAAGGCCCTCTCTTTCTTTATAAATCTCTTGGTTTAAGTAATTTAAAGAAAATCGTCAATTAATGTACAAACAAGAGATTTATATGGCTATGATGATGGGGTCACCTACAATCTAAATAATTTTGACATTGCAATAAACTTTTAAATGAGCGATACCTCTCCAGTAGATCAAACTATCGCTTTAAAATATCTTCTAAATCCACTCAAATACGTTGGGGTTTATTATATGGTTGCTAGCAGAGTCTCTGATAAAAATGGTAATACTATTGTCACAACCGATGTTTTAAATACAGTTTTGTGCAACTCAACTAGATTTAAGAATCAAAAAGCTCTTCTTGGTTAATACAATATGAGTGAAGGAATCTATTTTTGCCCTGAAACTCTAGATTTTCAAATGAGAGGAGTCATTAAGCTTCCTCAAACTGTATTAGGAGTTCTTATCCATGCTTGTGTGAATGATACTACTCAAACAGATAATGTTTGTGCTCCAATCGAAGAAATTTAGGAAGTCATGAAGCAGGCTTATAGAAGAAGCCACATTTAAAATAAATAGTTAAGTTTATATGCATCTTTCTTTTTAAGAAAGATAGAGAAATCTCAATATCTAAAATAATTCTCTAATACATCAATTTTTGAATAAGTTCTTTTTTAATTCTATTAAGCAAATGTGATAACGATGACATCTTATTTTGACTAGTTTGAATTTGAAGATAACCCAATAAAAGACTCGTTTGTGGAGCAAACTGTTCCCCTTAGAATGGTAAATTACTAGTATTATTTCATGTACTACTCTGAAAACGAGGTAAAAACTTAAGATTCTTGGTTTGGATCTATGATTGGGCCCTAATATCACAAATATTATGAGGGCAGAGAACTATCTCTCCTCACTGTAGATTAGAGCTTTTTAGAACCCGAGGAGGTCTTCGGTCTCGCTGTCCTCTAATTTTAAATGGATAAGCAAATGTCGATAATAACACGACAGAGGTTCAGTCTAATTGATGCCCTGAGTTAAGCTGGTGGCATCAGCAATTTTTTGAGTTTTTTGGCAGTCATATTAATTAAGTCGCTCCAGAAGAAAAAATTATAACAGTCATTATAAACAAATTAAAAATAATTGTGAATTTAACATAATAGATTATCTCTTTTATTACAATCAATATTAAAATTAAAATTTTACTTTTTGCAGATCTAGATATATAATTTCATAAAACCTTGAAAATTAGATAAGTGCCTTTAACTTTTTTTAATTGAAAATTTTTCTTATCTAACTATAATAAATAAACTACTGAGAGAAAACAGATCTTTAAATACTTTTTTAAGTACTAAAAATGAATCTGAATTAATGAGTAACCTCATAAAGCATAGATAATATTTGATCATAACAGGTGAAACCACTCCCAATAAACACATTTCAGCGGCTATGACATCAGTTTAATCAGTGATGAAGCACCACTCTCATTTGAAGGTGGGGACGACCTGTGAAATTTGACTTATGAACTCCCCCGTCAGTTATCACTCTGAGTACATCTGAATCTGTAGGCCTCAAATCTGGGGTTGGTAAGACATGACAAATGAAGAAAAAAAACGTAGCAGTCCTATACAATTGACTAGACCAGTATTAATCTATGGTGTTAGGTGATCACCTTTGAGCAGGGGTATTGCATACACAAGTAGTCAGGCCTCACATGCACACCTTCACAGGCTGAGTCTGTAAGGAGTGTAACATATTCTTACAGCTAAATAGAAGAGTTCCCTTGAGGATTTCAACTGCAATTATTGCTCATTGTTAAGGTCCCATAACTCCTTCACTGGGAAGTCATCTTAATCTTGGGCCGACAGGCTACGGTTAGGGACATCGTAAAATTCTTGAACGACTTTGGGGTTCGCTTCAATCTATGCACCCCTCTTTTAGATACTCTAAGCAACTTACCTCATATTACTAAACTATATCGCTTCTAAGGAGATAAACGGAACGTACAGGGGTAATTTATTAATGTCCAGCCGATCTCACTACCCCAGCCATGTCGACTTTTGTGCCACGTCACGGGTCCTAGATAATAACTTTCTAATTTAATATTTACTAGTACTAATAAAAGTATTATCAAAGCTTTTGAAGAGTCGTCGAGGCGACCTCTAAATCATTAAAACTTTAAAGATGATTTTAAGATTGATAAAGCTCATACAAAATACTAAAGCTTAATTTCAACGTATTTAAGATTTGATTTAATTATGCGAATAGAAACTCATAATTTGCTAATCTTAAATATAGATATAACTTTTATATATTAAATTTTATAAATTGAAATAATTAGATTGTACTATAGTATGAGGGCGGTGAGAGGTAACCAGTTGTACTAACACCAACTTCTAAATTAAATTTAAGAGCTGCTAATCAGCCTTAGCAAGGAATAAATTAATTTATTGCAGAATCAAAGAAAGATGACTCAAAATCTTAATATTTAAAAACTGCCAAGAATATATTGGAAAAATGAGTTTTCTAATTTAAAATATTTCTTAAAATTTTCCTTTTATATCCTCAAAACTATAATTAATGTTATTTATATATCCCAGGTAATATCTCTAAGGTAGAGTCCAAAATTTAATTTCATCTCTTTGAAAAGTTGTCTTCGAGTCTACATATGCTGCAAGAAAAAAGATAAACAGAGAAATTTACTATGGAGAAACGCAAAATAAATTCTAAGTATTCATTAAGACTTCATAGAAGTGCTTAAAACTTTGCAGAACAGCAGAGTATTTGGGAAAATTTAATTTATTAGGAATTAAGCATCCCTAACGGGCATATAATGCTTAATCGATTTAAAGTAATTCACAGCCGTAACTCCTTGGTCAGTTGTGCCACGTCACCGTGAAAACCCACCGTCAATTTGGGAAAATAGTTTTGACACCAGAGTAAAATCAACTAATTTCTTACACTAAATAAAATCTCATACCTGAGGGCGATTTAAGTAACAGAGACGTTTTCATTTCTACTCTTTCTAAATATTACAACTTCTCCTCATTTGATCTATTCAGGCAAAATGCACTCTAGCTATCTCAGGGTTAAAATACTGCGCTTCATTGTAGCACTTTAAAAAATATGAACTTTTAGGCCAGCTAAAACTTCTAAGAACTTGCATTGAAATAATTATCATCACAATCGAAAAACTAAATCGGCAACAGACTTCTTGATGAAATTTTGCTAAATGAAGATGAGTAGCCTTAAGCATATAATTAAGATCTGTACTTTATTAGGTTTGTTTATTATAGGACCTATCAATTTTAATTAAGTTTATAAGGTTTTATTTTTTTGGACTTCGTTTCTACTCAGAAGTTGTTTGCTGACGTAGAAAATCTTAATTTCACAGAGAAGAACATACCTAATGAAAATATAACTCCTTCTAAATAGAAAAGGATTAGCGCAGTATAAAAAGCTAACCAGAAGGAAAATATTGACGAATTTTTCTCAGATAAATCTGAAAAGAAAGCTAAATAGAAAAAGTAAAGATCTAAGAAGACAAATCCAAAAGTTATCAAAAATATTTCTTGATTCATAAAGGATCATAATAGACATAATTAGCATTATTCACAATATGATATAAAGTTAAAATTTTAGTTATTTTCTTAATAAGATTCTAGCATATGGCTAAGGAATTAAATTGAATAAAAGATTTCAATTTACATATCAAAACTTTAATTTATCTTGATATAAAGAAAATTCATCTTGTTCCTTTGATATATAAGATCCTCTTCTTATGATCTTAGAGTGAAGCTTTTATTTTTTTAATTCATTATTAACATTTGATCTTAAGAAGGTAAAGTTTAACCTAGCGAGGATTAAATTATAATTCGGGATTACTATGGAAATTTAGGAAATTTTTCTAGAACTCATACTTAATGATTTTTAATTTGACAATCTTTAATTTGCATGATCTTCTTTATAGTGCATGTAATAAAAAATATGCTAAGCTTTTGAAGAAAATATATTTTGGAAAAGAATTTCTTTGGCTTCTAAATATATGTCTGCTTTTTCAATTAATTAATCTATATTCTAAATTATTCAAACTGTTTTCAAGCTATAAAATTAGTTCTTCAAAAAAGATAAATTTGTATGAAACTAATGAAAGATCTATTTAATACGCTAAAAAAGGTTAGAAATAGTTGTTTAATAAAATTGTATCTGTTCCTCATTGCACTTCTAAGTTTCAAGAAGTGCACATCAATTAAATATTAATCATAAAACTCTTCGCTACTAAGAGCTCTTCAGTTTGGTATAGCGCGCGAAGATCTTCCATTGATAGTTTCCTTTTCTTAAAATAAATTTAAAGATGGTGCCAGCTAAGAGGCAAGCACGATACCTTGACAAGGTTCAACTAAAGAGGAAGCAAGAGGAGAAGAAGAGGAAGATTGAGTTCATGAATCAGAAGCCTTAGTGTATGGTGTCAGTA